>JADKLZ010081101.1:25569150-25580273 GCA_021533235.1 Biomphalaria straminea
GCAACTGTCACCATGTTGACCTGCCAACCACTAACTGTCCCCATGTTGAACTGCCAACCACTAACTGTCCCACGATGACCTGCTAACCACAGTCAATATATGCAAACTTTATGGCCATATCAGAAAGTCCTCAGGGCTGGCAACAAAAAACCTTCCTTCAGGGAACAGTATCAGGAAAAAAAGATGAAGAGGTAGAGAAAACAATGAGAAGACAACATCAATGGACGGGTCTGTCATTGAACCAGATTCTATCCGAGGCCAAAGACAGGAATGGAGAAAGGCGTTAACATATCCTGTGTGGTACCCCAACAGTCTAAGGTGTAAGTGAAAGTGATCCTGTAACATTGCAATGAAAACGATCAGCGGGCAGTGAAAGAACAGAAACCAACCTGGTCAGGGCAAGAGTAGAAATCGCAGGAACAACATTATTTATTTTTACATAGTTTATATCAACTCACTCTGTCTGTCTGTCTGTCTGTCTGTCAATCTGGTACGATTTCATACATGTCATTTCTCACGCACCCATTCTCGGATAAAGTTGATAACTAACACAATTATTTGATGTACCAAACAAAGCGTGAATAAAACAGAAAATGGACCAATTCGTTCACTTAATATCGCAAATTAACTATTTTGTAAGGTATCGTGAAAGGAATACAAATGTTACTTATTAAGTGATGTGCCAGTATATTTGGAGTTATTTCCCTGATTATGTGACGTACATGTTTTTTTCTCATTCTCGGATTAAGTTGAAATTTAGCATAATCATTCATAATCGATGACAATAATAATAATAATAATAATAATAATTTTATTTATAAAGCTCTGTTAACAAACAAAAATGTAGGCTCAAGGCGCTGTAAATACTCGAACCGATGAAAAGATTAACAAATTAGTTACTCAATTTAGTGGCAAAAATATATTGCTTGTTCTTCTTCAATTTGCCCAAGATGTATTAGAGAGATTACCTAAAAGAGAGTTTGCCTTAAAGAAACTGGATGATCCAACTACCAAGATAGAGTTAAACAGTGGCGTCGCTAGGCAGGTGCGGTCCGCACCGGGTGACACCCACCAGGGTGGGTGACACCCACGTCGAAAAAATGCACTTTTCCAAAATGCAACTTTTTAAAATTAAATTACTGCATCGAATATCTTTCACAGTTTCGTATCAACATGTCCCAAACCTTTTAATGTAATATTGTATGACTTGTAATTTTCCTATTATGAGAAAATCAATGCGTTGTAGACGCCAGGAGAAAGAGTTTCTGAAGACCAGAAATGTAGAAAATAGCTTGGCACCTGGGGGTTCGCCCCGGACAACTCTGATTCAGCTTAAGGAGCATTCCAAACATCTATTCTGTCTGATTGAGTGGCGAACGTAACATGTTTTGTTGTAATTTATTCAGAAACACACAGAACGTCATTACGCAGATGTTGTCAACTGTAGTCAAACTGAATTTCTATTTAATTAGATCAATACAAATTATATTATCTTATATGGCTGCAAGCTTCAACCACAAAAATCAGTCTAAGGCGACTTTCACAGCCTTTTCTTAGCTGGTGCCCACGAAATTCAGAATAAAAAAAATGCGTTCCTCTTTTCGGCTTTCATGTTAAACTTTGACTTTGTTAACCCTTAAAATGCGTGTGGTAATTTAGCCTCTTAACACCAGAATTGTAATTCCATTTGGTATGCACTCATTGTGAAACAGCTCAGCACTTTAAGGGTTAAACGTGTTCGTATTGTCTAATGATATGTCTCACAAATGTTAATCGAAGTTCTGTCGCCACTTTCTTAGACGGCAAATACCTGTGCGAGAAAAGTTGATTCATATCATCATCTTGGTATGCCATTCGTATGATCCTTCTCAGCAATCACCCGCTCAGCCTCTTTTCAGCCTTCCACGTCTAGAAGTTAGGTGGCCGTTGGGATAATGATTGTATTGAGTAGGTGGATTTTAATTTCCAGATGTGTTTGTTCAGATGGGTCATACTATTTGAAAGACGGCTCCTGGCACCTGCTTTCCAATCTGACATGCAACACCGTAATATGCATCTCCATCGCTTGATATGAAACTGCCTCAATATGTTAACTTGTATTTCTTCAGGATATGTTTGACCAATGTTGATGGAGGTGCTGGGTAACCTGCACTCAATACACATAACTGTGAGGGCGTCTTTATCCGTCATCTCGTGTATACATTTAATTGTATTGAAAAGTAATGCTATGTCGTCTGCAAAATCCAACTCGATTTGGTTTACGGCAGGGGAGCTCGAATGGGGTAATATGCACCCTAATCTCATATTTATCTCAATGTTAAGGAATTCCTCAGTCAGTTGTGACACAACAGCTTTATTTGCTTTAGACATGGCGCTGAATATGGACAAATTGTTTCGAGATGCCTTATTATGTTGCTATTTTCCGATGGACGCTATCAATTTTTTTAAATATACAAAACAGATCAACATCATTTGTTGGCATTCCAGTCCTTGTTCAACGATGTTTCGCAGCACAAAAACCTGTTCAGTGCTTGATTTGTTTTTTCAGAATCAGCTGAGAGACACTAGCATACTTTAAAACAGTTTCCGTAAGGAACTCTTAAAAAATCTCTAATAAAAAAAAATAGGTTACACATACATTATTCAATATTTGTACATTTTTAATTTGTATAACATATCGAAAAACAACAACATTGTAAAATTGAATCAAAATCCAATTTCGAGTGTAACCAATCAATGAATTAGTTTACAGGTTTAGTGTTCAACATAAAGAAACAAAATTAATAATAATAATACTTGTTTGTTTTTTAGGGGGAGACTTTTCTTTGGGGGTGACACCCCTAGATTCCCGCACCGGGTGACACCCACCCTAGTGACGCCACTGGAGTTAAACATAACAAATATTATATACAATACAAGTACAACCTCTACATTGTAATAAAAGATATCTACACAACATAAACAGAGCTAATGTTAAAAACCAAATAGTGTTATTGTTTCATTCCTTCTAGTCGGATCTAATGACTAAAAGAGAATTGAGGTTCCTTCTAGTCGAATCTAATGACTAAAAGAGAATTGAGGCCCTTGTCCTTATAGTAAGTTTTAATATTCATTACTCTTTTCAGACTTTACACTTTACATTTTTCTTGGCCAGAAGCAAACTGGACTCTGTCCAGACGTCCTCTGATAGCTCCCCATCATGTCAGTAGAGGTCATCTACTCGATGTTTGTCGCAGGCTTAAACAGACGGAAGTAAGAGAGAGAGAGAGAGAGGGAGAGAGAGAGAGAGAGAGAGGGAGAGAGAGAGAGACGGGAAGAGGGCAGCAGTGGTTAGCGGACTGGGTGGAAATGACCATTTGAATGCCTGGTTGAAGAAGAACTGACGAAGAAAGGAGAAACGGCCACATTTTGTGCCAGGCTATATTTACCCCAGGACACTCCATTCGTGGCAGCCCACTTTTCGACATTCTTATTACCCAGGATAAAATATATCCACCTCCCTCTCATGCCCCCTTCTCTTTTATGACTTTGCAGACGATCTGACGTCAAAGATGGTGTCTGCTCGACACTCCAGTTATTTCTCTTCTATTTAAAAAGGAGAGCAAGATAAAAAAAAATTGCTTACAAGTGGAATGTAAGATGTAAGAAAGGTTTTCACTTAGAGCTGAACTTTGAACTCTTGAGATTTAAAGCAGAAAGTAAGTCAATGATCAGATTTTAGCTAAGTGGCAATGGACAGAACAATCAAATAGTTTATTTGTTGTTTTTTTTTAGGACATCCGAGAAATTAATCTAAAGTGTCTTTTTCTTTTCTTATAATTCACTCTGATCTTCTCTCTGGTGTAAATGGTGTGCACCTTGTTTCTCCCTCCCACTAACCATTCTTTGATCAAGTTAAAACTTTGCACATTATTCAGAGTTAATGACAAAACTTATATTAATAAAAACATTTGACCAATTAGTTAATTAACAGTGGACACCAGGTGGGAGGAGGCTTCAGACATTGCCAATGACAGATCTTTATGGAGACAGCTTGCCGCCCAATGCGCCGAACGGCGCGGGAGGACCTAAGTAAGTAAGTTAATGAATTTGAGGTAATTAATTCATTTCGTATTTATATTGAAAAGGGAGATAAACCTTGCAGTATTGAGAGATGTGCGCGTAATTGTTCGCCTATTTCCATTATATGAGCCAGTTCGTGCATGTCTATGCATCTGTCCTAGGGTTGGCTGACAGATCAGCTTTCTTCTTCTTTCTCTTGACTGATGCAGCTTCGTTTCTTTCGCCCTCGGAAAAGTTTCGCAGCTGTCTCTTTCTCTAATACCAAGTCTAAATTATGAGAGCGAGTTAGGATGTAGCTAATATAATTGTATAATGCAATAAGAAGAAGATATTAATTAAAAGTATAAAAGTTTGAACTAAAATGGTACAAAGACCAAACGTCGGGAGTGGATGAGCCAATCGTCTGCAATGCTATTAAGAGAAAGGGGGCATTGCCGGTCCTAGCAATTGCGGGGCCCTATGCGAAACTGATTGCGCGGGGCCTAGTCTGTGTGGGAATAAGGATTGTCACGTACGCATATCTTGTTTTGTTTTTTGTTCACGAGTCAAGGCCATTTCTCCCCCTTGGACTTTCCAGCTGCCATTTGGATTCTTCTGGAACTTCGACGTCACGTTGGCACACGACTCTTAGTGAAATCTGATTGGTTGGTTTGGCAAAAGAGACGCTACCTAAGCGTGGGTTTAGTCAGTTGCGCGATTATTTTGCTAGGAGACAGTCGTATATTTGTAGATCTAATAATTTTACATAGAAAGTATATCTTTGTTCAACTACATATTTTATTGATATCTTCTGTACATAGCTGTACTTATGTTGGATTCAAATAATGGTTCCTGTATTTTATTATTGAAATATTACTCAAGTGAATTCTAGATCTTCTTCATCATTGTTAGTCAAAAATACAATCCCCGGCGTCACCATCTCGTGACAAGGATAATAAGTGAAAATTAAGATTTTGTAAAAGAAAAAAAATTGAATAGTACTTTGCGAACCTTGTAACCAATGAAATATTTATATGCCAGTGACAATAAAAGTAAATAAAGTATTGGAACTTCCGATTAAGTTGAAAATTCATTATTACACCTTATTACATGAATGCTGACAATGCCTTTTTTCTTTTATCGCGCGTAGGAATGGCGTTTTCCGCAATGAATGACACCCACAAATAACAATTTTGTCTATTTTTCTGGAGATTTAAAAGAGTTTTCAGGAGATTTTAATAAATTCAGGAGATTTCCAGGAGTGTTTCGTATATATTTTGCAATTTAACTATTAAACCCTGAATTAGCGCGGGGCCTATGAAAGCGCGGGGCCCACTGCGACCGCATTGGTTGCAGTGGCCTAAGACCGGCCCTGAATGGGGGATACGTCTGTGTGTCACGTTTTAAACCGTTTCGGAAATTCCCTTTAGAGATAACAGTTTTATCTTCACTTTCACTTATTCCCTTATAGAGCCACTGACAATAAAACATGTGTTGTTATATTTCCACAAAAAGAGATTATATTTTTAAAATAATTGAAACTCTTAAAACTGTATCTTCAGAAGTGCAGTAAATCCTTTCTCCGATTAACTTTCAACAGTTCTTCTCCCGGCAGGCCAGAAGTAAAACTTCCTTATACATAGAGGCCAGTGCCGGCTAGTTTCTCATCACGTTCAATTCTCAAAGGGTCATTCAGTTATCTATTTATGTGTGAGTTATGTCTGGCCAGGGAGAAATGACCTTGACAGCAGCACGTATGGCCACCGTCAGTCGCGAAGCGACTATGGATCATCTCGTTTACATGAGATGAATGCCTGGGCATAAGCTGTGGTCGGAACGATGTCGCCCACACATCAGTTCCCCCCTCTCCACGCAGCTGATGTATCCAAAGGAACGGCAGTGCCGATACAGTTTGGGGTCAGCAGCGTCGCAGGTTCTGCCAGAGTGTAGCACTGGCCCTGGGTGCTGCAAACTGCCTTAGGGTCCCCAGCTCCTGATTTTTCCTCAGGGTTGACTCCCGAAGCCTTTCCCTTGATTGGGTATAACTGCAAGGCAGCAGAGGTTTGAATTCAGAGTTTTCCTTCTCCTAGGTGGGTAGCCAGCCATGGCTAACGAGCCCCTCCTGCCCGAAGCTTACTGGTTAAGGCGCCAGTTACTCGCCTGTGCCCCTTCTCCTGTTAGTAAGAACAGTTCCGCCGGACTCAATATCTGAGCCACACGTGAAGGCCGGGAGTTGGACTGGTTGTCAGAGGCTATTTGAGACGCATGCCATTGGGAAGCATTTTATAGGTAGTGGAGTGCTTACATCCATTACCACTTCCGGCAATGACAACCTTGCGGAACCAGCAGCACGTATAAAGAGGAGATAAATGCTGGCGTTCTGACCACTGTCCGGTGATCAAATGTTCAGGACCTGACCAAAGAGATGAAATCGCACACAGAAACACTGGACAGTATTGTTTAACAACTTTGTTTCTTGAAAAGTTTGTTTTGAAAGTTGTGAAGCATCAATATCTAAACAAAAGACCGATTTCCAACAAGAGATATTATATTGGGCAATATCACAATAAGAGAAAACGACAATGCTACAAGAGATATTGGTTCAAACGGGATTCCCTGATAGAGAGATTGCATAAAAGACATTGTCTGCTTATAGACAAACTGTCTAAAATATGTTTGACTAATAGATCGTTTGCAATATAAAGAGATTGCCTGGTAGAGAGATTGCTTGGAGTACATGTTGCCTGGAAGTTTGATTACATCGAAAGAGATTGACTTAAATAGAGAACAAGTAATAGAACTACGAAGAGACCCCGGGGCTGAGTGGTACAGCGCTTGGCTTTCAAACCGCTGCAAACGGGTTCGAATCTCAATTAAGACTGGAAAATTGAGTTTCGTGATCTTAAGGCCGCCTCTGATTCCACCAGCTCTAATGGACACCTGACATTAGTAGAGGAAAAGTAAAGGCGGTTGATCGTTGTGCTGACCACATGACACCCTCGTTTACTATGGCTTACAGAAACATTACTTTTACATCATCTATACTATTTACTATAGGTCGCAAGATCTGAAAAGGAAACTTGCATTGTACTATGAAGAAATCATTAACATTATTATTATTATTATTGCTTTTATATAGCGCTACTTTCATGCTTATAGCATGCTCAGAGCGCTTTGGTCCAATCTCATTTGTGGACCAGTGGGGGGAGAGGGGGTATCTAGGAGCTGGTTTACCGTGCTGCCTTTGGGCGCTCAGTAAACACAATTCTGCCCGAGTCGGGTGTCGAACCTCGAGCCCCCTTCTAGGTAGCCAAGCCAAGCCAAGCTCAAGCCGCACTTAGCCTCTCGACTATGCACCTATACCTTCTGTACTGTAATGGGCTAGTTTAGTGATTATGTCAGTTTTGTAACTAAATGTTGTGTGCATTGTTTTTTTTTAGCAATAGTCAAATTAGTGACGTAGTCTGAATGACGTCGCAGAATACGGGTACATGATCGAAGAACTTAGAGAATAAAGGATATTGATATATATTAATGTTACGTAAATAACGGATATAGAGACAGGACGAGCACCCCATCTGTAAATAAATGCATCAGTTGAAGTATTCAGAAGTTTTGATTAAGTAAATCATTGTTCATTGTTTAGACTAGTTAAGTGAAATATTGCTAGATTTACACAACAAACAAGATGCTAGCCAGGACAATGCACAGATATCCTTTATAGTTAAATTGATATAATGTTTGTTCTATATAAAGATATAGAATATCAAGGGCCTGATTTAATGTATTCTACGCAGATTGGAGATTGTGGTTCAGAATTATTTTTTTTTTAATTTAAAAAAAATATTACCACACAAAATCAAACTTGTTAAAATGAATTCTTAATTACCGTTATTGTTGCTCATGCCTTTTTTCCCCAAATCACTAATGAACTGTCTTTCAGGAGAGACATTTTTGTACGCTAATGACAATTTGTTTCATCAAAAAGAATACAAGGGCCAGTAATTGGGTAAAGAATGTCAAAGCCAAGGTGGTGAGCTCGTATTCATAAGCACTTGCCGTATGATAACTCTTGAAATATGCAATGGCATGTCCATATTCCATATACTAAGCAGTGATTCAACGCATAGAATTGAGCTTTGAACTGCAAATGTTTAGGCTTAAGAGAGAGGGGCCTCCACTTTGTGAGTATTGTGATTCTCGACTCACAGTGGAACATATACTCATTGACTGCCCCAGATACCAGGATGTCAGGAAGAAGTTTTTTATAGCCACTGACTTACAAATACTATTCGATACTGTCGACCCTGGGAAGGTACTGGGCTTTATCCGGGAGGTGGGTTTGTCTGCGAGGATATGATTTGTGAGTTTGTAGACAAGTACTATTTACACTAGATTTTTATCAAATATTTAAATATTTACCTGTACTATTTTAACTATGAATAGACCTTGATTTTAATGATTTAATTGTTTAGAGTCATATTAAAAGTTTAATTAAAGACATAGAGATGTGTGAGATGTGGATGGCGTACCATTAAACGATATTGATAAAGATATAAAACTTGTAAAAAAAGTTGAATACATTGTTTGCTTATCACTATCATTATGCGGGGTTTCGGGGCCAGTGTCTTGTTAGGGCTTCATAGCTTTAAAGGACATGATATTTATACACTCCACAAGGGCAAATTTCACTATTACCAGATTTTTTTTTAATTTCGGGATACAACATAGAACACCAAAAGATTTAAAAAGCAGCAATATTTATTTTAGTAAACAAGTCTCGCAAGTAAGAGAAATTGTACGAAATTCTGTCTCCTAGATATCGGCTGCCAAAAGTATTTGAGGAATGAACACACCTGTTAAGAGTAGAAGGTCAAGTTCCCTTCGCAGCACAACGACCAACCGCCTCTACGTTTCTCAACTAAAGTTCGGTAGACCCAGGGGCGCCCTAAAAATCACGAAATGAAAAATCTCCGTCTCCACCGATATTTGAACCCAGGACTCCCTAGGCTCGGAAGACAAGCGCTAACCACCCAACCATTCAACCACTCAACCAGCCAACCGCCCAACCACCCAACAACCCAACAACCCAACCAGCCAACCACTCAACCAGCCAACCAACCAACCAGCCAACCACCCAACCAGCCAACCACCCAACCAGCCAACCAACCAACCAGCCAACCACCCAACAACCCAACCAGCCAACCACCCAACCACCAAACCACCCAACCACTCAACCAGCCAACCACCCAACAACCCAACCAGCCAACCACCCAACCAGCCAACCAGCCAACCAGCCAACCACTCAACAACCCATCCAGCCAACCAGCCAACCACCCAACCACCAAACCACCCAACCACTCAACCAGCCAACCACCCAACCACCCAAACACTCAACCACCCAACCAGCCAACCACCCAACCAGTCAACCAGCCAACCAGCCAACCAGCCAACCACCCAACCACCCAACCAGCGCACCCCCTTTGTTAAGAATGATATAGCAATAATATCACCCACTAGAGCAGGGGTTCTCAACCTGTGGGTCGCGACCTCCTTGGGGGTCGATGGACCATTTGCCAGGGCTCGCCTAAGACCATCGAAATATGGATTTTTATTGCCTACTCTTCCATTGCTGTATGTGTGTGTGTGAGGGGGGGTTGCGGCATAGTGGGGGATTATAAAAATAAAAAGGGGTCGTCGAGTTTAAAAGATTAAGAACCGCTGCACTAGAGTCATTGGAACTTATATACACTCTTAAACCCATCGATGTCTAATTTGTACAAGTGGCTTGCAACTAATTAAACAATGTATCGGTTACTGCAGATGAAATTCTCCTCACGGACAAACCAAATAACCTTATATGACGATCAGCTGACCAGTCCATCTAAGGGAAAAGGGGGGGGGTGATGGGCGTCGATACGTGGCAATAGCCGCAGCAATCACCGGGAGATTTGTCCAAAGGCTTCAATAGAATTACGGCCCCCGCAGTTGAGGGTCACCGTCGGAAATGACCGCTTCTAAAACCAGATCAAGTCAACTCCATTAAACGCTTGCTAAAACACAGCGATCACGGACATCGGTCAGTGGTCTTAGGGTCAAATAAATGACCACATTTCGGACTAAAGGGGTTACTCCCACTCCTAAAATGGACATCACTGAGAGGCGATTTCTTCGCACACTTAAACGGAGAGTCTTTTATATAAAGGTCAATGCTAAGACAAGTTCTTATGAATCATTAAATGCTTTACTGATGCCTAGTAGATGGTATGGAAAAATGAAAACATTGTCTCTCGAGATGTAAATGCCTTAAAGAGAGAGAGAGAGAGGGAGAGAGGAGAAGAGAGGGTAGAGAGAGGAGAAGAGAGAGGGAGAGAGAGAGGGGAGGGAGGGAAAGATAGATATAAAGAGAGTGAGAGAAGGGAGATATATAGAGAGAGGGAGGGAGAGAGAGGGGGAGAGAGAGAGGGAGAGAGAGAGGGAGAGAGAGAGAGAGAGGGAAAGATAGAGAGGTAGAGAACGAGAAAAAGAGCGACAGAGACAGAGACAGAAAAAAAAGAGTAGATTGTACTTAAATAGGTAAACACCATTTGTACGATGGGCTGACGGTGACAAAAGATTCTCTTTAAAGTGGGGCACCCCGAAACCCTAAAAGGCAGTGTCTGGGACCGTTGCGTTTGTTACTCCTAAAGGCCACGAGAGAAAAGAGAAAGAGAAAGAGTAAAAGAGAAAGAGAAAAAAAGAAAGATAAAGAGAGAGTGAGAGAAGGATTTAACTCCAAGTTTAATTCGAGTTATTAAAAGCAAGACAGTATCTAATTCTCGTCACACTTTGGCCAAAACTCTGAAATACAGAGAGTTTGTGTGTGTCTATGGAAGTGTGTCTGTGTGTCTATTGAAGTCTGTGTCTGTGGAGTGTGTGTCTGTGGATGTGTGTCTTAGTGAGTTGTGCAAGTGTGTGTCTGTGTCTGTGGAAGTGTGTTAGTGTGTCTTTGGAAGTGTGTGTCTGCGTAAGTGTGTGTCTATGTCTTTGGAAGTGTGTGTCTGTGGACGTGTGTCTTAGTGAGTTGTGCTAGTGTGTGTCTG
>JADKLZ010081101.1:25580283-25591614 GCA_021533235.1 Biomphalaria straminea
ATGTGTATCTTAATGAGTCTGTGCAAGTGTGTGTCTGTGTCTGTGGAAGTGTGTGAGTGTGTCCGTGGAAGTGTGTGAGTGTGTCTGCGGAAGTGTTTGTCTGTGGATGTGGAAGTGTGTTAGTGTGTCTGTGGAAGTGTGTTTGTGTGTCTGTGGAAGTGTGTGTTAGTGTGTATGTATGTTAGTGGAAGTGTTTCTATGACAGTGGACGTCATTCTGTTCCCTGAAAAACAAAATCATATCCAACTATTCTAACAGAAGTGAAATAATTCAGTGTAGAATATTTATAGTGTTGATTTAATCGACTTCTTGGTTTGCCTATAACCTCATTGGTGACTTTGACAGCGTGTCAGGACTATTTGACAGTCTGTGTGACAGTCCAGGCAGAGACTTGACTACTGAATAAACATCGTTCGAGTGTTTCCTTCCAAATTTATAGAAAATTGACGTCTGGCACTTGCCGTACTTCAATGACTTTCCTTTTTTTTTTCTTTTTACACTGAGAGTTATATTTTTCTTCTTGGAATCCATTCAGTTTTAAGGGAAGTAAAGTAAAAAACACTATATCTGGGTTTTGGGGCTAATTGCTTATCAAAGAAGACTAGAATTTTTTTTTTTTTACTTTAGGTAAAGGTCTTCAGAGGTAAGGTAACAGTACTGCGGACCACGTGATCTAATGATTGTAGCAACACACATTCTGATGTACGAGATCATGAATGTTACTGAATCATATTTACATGTTACCTGTTACCTATTTCTTAGTCTGGTGGACCGTTGGGGCACCAAGCAAGACTTATTGACTGTCTTTCTCCATTCCTCTCTATCCTTTGCCCTGTTTAAAACCTCTTTCAATGGTAGGCCCGTCCACTCCTTGATGTTGTCTTCCCACCACTTTCTCTGTCTGATTCTTCTTCTTTTTCCTGGAACTGTTCCCTGGAGGAAGGTCTTTTCGAGTGCGAGTCCCAAAGAACTTGTTATGTGGCCATACATTTTAAGCTTTCGTTTCTTCACAGTAGTTAGCAGGTCATCATGGCGTCCGATCGCTGCAGTAATCCTGTCACTAACTTTTTGATGCGGTCTTTAAATCTGATGCCTGGGATACTTCTGTAGCATCTCAATTCCATTGCTAGGATCCTCCTCTCTAGCTCTGCAGTCAGCATCCAAGACTCACAAGCATATAAAAATGTGGCCATGACCACATCAGTCTGATTTTTGTGCCGAGGGCTAAGCCTTTGTCTTTCCATATTAACTTAAGTTTAGAAAGGGCTGCTGCTATTCTGATCAGTAGTTCGGACTGTGTTCCCTCATCCGAGACAATAGCTCCGAGGTATTTGAAGCTGCTAACGCTAGTTAGCTTTTCGCCTCCAATACTGTTGGCCCTTGTAAAGCCCTGTTGGCTATTGGTCATAATTTGTTTGTTTTTTTTTTCTGCCTTTATTTGCATGCCATATGCTGCTGAAGTCTTGTCAATGCGCCTCACTGGGTCGGCTAGTTAGTAAAATGAAATGTCTCATTAATGGTAGTAAGATGATCCTAGACAATATTTTTATTGACATTTTAAACATATTTGATTCAGAAACATATAAATCAAAGTAGATCTTTTAGAATGTACCCCAAGAAACGTTATAAGCAATGTGAACTCAATTCTGGATAATTAAAGCTTTGAATAAGTCAAACAAAAAGTTTTTTTGCAAGTGCTTGATTCAAGATCATTTAATTAAGGCCTAATAAAAGATGAACAAACTAAAATGTGCCAAATGCTTAATGGGTCACCCCAACCACTGTTGACAAATGAGTAAACACTACAAGAGTTAACAATTATGTAACACCCCCCCTCGCAAAAAAAAAAAAGGTTTGCGCTATAAATATTTTTTTAATACATCATTGTACACAGAAGGTGTTATGTTAGTTTAGCATTTCATTTGGGGGGAAATAAAACCTCAACAGGTTATAGTGGTATGAAGTGGTAATACATCTAGAAGGACATTGTGGTTTAAATCCACCTTTCTTTCCCCTAAATGTAGCAAAACTATGCATAAATGTAATAAAAGTAAAAAAGTAAAGTGTCCCTTTCAGACCTTGCGATCTATGGGGCAGATGATGTTAAGGCCATCTGTTTCTTTGGCCAACGGTTAACGAGCAGGGTGTTATGTGGCCAGCACAACGACCAACCGCCTTTACTTTCCCCAAATAAAGTCAGGTACCCATTAGAGTTGGGTGGACTCAGGGGCGCCCTAAAAATCCCGAAATTCAAAATCCCAGTCTTCACCGGGATTCGAACCCAGGACCCCAGGTTCGGAAGCCGAGCGCTTAACCATTCGACCACCGCGCCCCATCATAAATGTAATACCTGTTTATAATTTATTGACCAGACATTTTAGATATTTGAAAACGTAACACTACAACGGTAATGTTTATAATAAACTTAATTTACCGGACAAAAATAATATAGTTTACTGGTTAAGAGTTTGTTTATCCAACAGATTATAGTAATCTGAAAACTAGCTTCTATGGGTTACATTACAGAGTTACACAAACGGATTACTATAACTAATTAAACTGGGAAAAAGAAAGTTATGCGAATTCTTTTTTTTTTTTTTTTAATAAATGATTAGCATTGACAGTTAAAAGGTTGCAAAATTAATATTTTAAAACCATAGATAATTTATAGTATAACTTCTGTAGTATCTTCGTTTAGAGTTCAGGACCATGCAACCTATGCGGCCGAAGTGGGCACCCTACTTTCATAGGTTTCGTGGCAGGGCCGGTTCTACAGATTGCCAGGCCCTATGCGAAACGGATATCTAGGGGCCTATTCTGGGTTGTGATAAAGATATTAAGTGAAAATTTAGATTTTGTATTAGAAAACAAATTAGTCTTTGCATTTTATTCATACTTTATTAAATACATAATCACTGTCAAATTAACTTTACGAGACATCTACAGTAGATAGTAGTTGTCCAACAAAAAGCTGATAAACATTCAGATCTGCCTTTTAGATTTACTATCGACTAGCAAAATATCACTTTTGTATATTTTTTAAAGAGGTCAAGACAGATTTAGATCTATATATTTATATGCCACTGACTATTAAAGCAAATTAAGAATTAGAACTTCTTGTTTTGGTGAAAATCCACCTTATCAATACATTTTTTATTAAATGAATGCTGACAATGCCGTTTTTTTTTTAATTGCTAGTAGAATAGGCGTTTTCCATATTGAATGATACCCAGAAATGATAATTTTGTCTGTTTTTAACGAGATTTGCATTGGTTTTTAGAAGATTTTTATAATTTTAGGAGATTTTTCAAAAATTTTTCGTATATTTTACAATTTCAGGAGAATTTCAGAAACCCTTTGATAATAAGTTGAAATGGTTTATATTAATAATTTACACCTCGAATATGCGCGGGCCTATCTATGTTTAGAAAACAATAATTGTGGTAATTAATAGACCTTGTGTAGTGCTAATAACTTGTGAGCATGGGAAAATTGGATCAAAATTCCCATATCGAGGCTACTGGTGTGATAATTATTTATTATTTTTTTTATAGATATAAATTTATAATTGATATTCTATTAGAGCTCGTTCTAGATCGGCATCACTGACACTCAGAATAAGTAGATATATCTAAAGATCATAATCTAATCATAAAGATAACAGAATATAAACGTATTTATTTTATTTAGTACTGATAATTACATTGTCAATAGTGCTAGATTATTCTGCTAGAACATAAGCACATGGCGTAAGTTTGATAATTATTTTTTTTTTGTTATTTTTTTTAATTTTTTTGTTGTTTTTTTGTTGTTTTTTTTTTTAATTGTCCTAAGTTAGGTCCATAGTACTTTGTATAACACAGGTTACATAACTTAACAATTCAAATATGATAAAAATAAATTTTGACAAATTATCTACAAGGTTTTCCATAATATGTTAAATATACGATAAATGATCTTCTCCCCTTTAAAAAGCCTTTCTCTGTTTTGACGGTTCCGCCAGGCTCAATATCTGAACCACACGTGAAGGCCAGGAGTTGGACTGGTTGTCAGAGGCTATTTGAGACGCATGCCGTTGGAAGCATTTTATAGGTAATGATGGGCTTAGGCTCATTACCACTTCCGGCGTTAACAACCTTGCGGACCAAAGAAAACAAATGTTATGGGACCTCCTGCTACAGCACCACCCTCCATTCTCATAGACGATAACAAGCTGGATGCCGTGAACGAATTCTGCTATCTGGGATCCACAATTCAAGACGACCTTTCTCTAGATGAGGAGATAAAAAAAACGTATAGGGAAGGCTGCATCGACCTTCGCTAGACTCAGGTCAAGAGTTTGGGAAAACCAGAAGCTAACTACAGCGACCAAAATGGAAGTCTACAAGGCATGCGTTATGAGCACGCTGCTGTATGGCAGCGAATCATGGACCACCTACGCAAAGCAAGAGCGAAGACTGAACTCATTCCATTTGCGATGCCTTCGCAGGATCTTAAAAATCACATGGAAAGAAAAAGTGTGCAATACTGTGATCCTTGCACAAACAGGTATTCCCAGCATCTTTACAGCCCTCAGACAACGCCGCCTGCGCTGGCTTGGACATGTTCGCCGGATGGAGGACAATCGCATACCGAAAGTCATCCTCTACGGACAACTTGCGACTGGCTCAAGAAAAACTGGTCTCCCCCACCTCCGTTACATAGATGTTATAAAACGCGACCTCAAATCAGTGAACATCAGTACTGACCAGTGGGAAGACATAGCTCTAGACCGCACCAGATGGAGAGAGACAGTGACCAAGAAGGCTATGGACAGCGAAAGAGCATGGGCCTCAGCTCTGGAAGAAAAGCGGACAATGCGGAAACTGGCCAACTCCTCTACCACTGTAGCGAAGACCACCTTTACCTGCAATACTTGTGGACGGGAGTGCCTCTCCAAAATAGGGCTCCACAGCCACACGAGGAAGTGTGCGAGATGAACCATAGTCGTTCTACGACTGAAGGAGCCCAATGATCTGTTTTGACAATTTTTGATTGTTTCCCTTGGGAACCAGAACACTACATCCTTATCACCAAGGTAACAAACATATCTAATAGAGTCATAGAGAGAACATTAAAACATTATGTAACTATACTATTAGTTGTCCTAAATTAGGTCCAACTTATAATGCATAGTAAATATTTTTTTCCTCTATAAAAGATAGTAAACATTGTTTGTGTGAGAATAAAGTACATAAAAGGTTACATAACTAAACAATTCAATTCTGAAAAAAATTAAGTTTCGTCAAAGTATTATTAAATATTTTCACAATGTGTTAAACATTTGATAAATGATCGTCTCCTTTTTAAGAAGCCTATCTCTGTTTAACAATTTTTGCTTGTTTGCCTTGGGAATCGGAACACTATTTCCTTATCACCAAGGTAACAAACATGTCTGATAGAGTCATAGAGAAATAGGTTTTAGGAAGGCAATGAAACTTCCGAAAACGATCCCTAAATGTGTGAAGAAGGGAAAGCAGGACAGTCCGGGAAATGATACTGTTACAGTAGATTAATAGGGGTTAAAAAAAAAATAAATACACATATATATATACACATACATATATATATATATATATACACATATACATACACATACATACACAAATATATGTAATAATTGTCAAAAGGACTTGTTTGCACGGTAATGTTTTTTTTTTTAATTAAATTTATGTACAAATGTTTGTATCAAATTTGGTAATTACTACCAAACTTACATACAATGTGAGCGATATGTTTCCATTGGATATGATGTCACGTGTGACTAATAACATTGAAACATTTTGTAACTATACTATTAATTGTCCTAAATTAGGTTCAACTTATAATGCATAGTAAATATATTTTTCCTCTATAAAAATAGTAAACATTGTTTGTGTGTAAATAAAGTACATAAAATGTTACATAACTAAACAATTCAAATATGAAAAAATAATTTTGGTAAAGTATCTACAACAATTTTCACAATGTGTTAAATATGATAAATGTCACCTAGTTTATTCACTTCAATGTTTAGGTGTTTAGAGGTGATAAAGACAAGGAGTCTCAAAGTGTGCACCAGCAGTCATGGCAGGCACCAGGGGATAACTGTATTTCTTGAAGTTGATGAATGGAAGCTTTGGTTTGTTTTGTATGAATTCGGCATTGCAGACGTGATAGCTCACAGAGTAACAGGTGAGGGTCACGCCAAATTTGGGCACTTCCTTAAAGTTATTATCAGGGCAATTAGGGATATTGCCTACGAAATCATTTTGGTCAGCAGCATAGAACAGAACATCACAATCTGGGGGGTGAGACAGGTCCTGGAACTCAAGCTCGTTAAAGTCTGCATTCTCCAGCTCTTTAGGATGGTAAGTCTTGTGCCCCAAGAGATTCAGCTGCTGCACGTGGATGACGCCATTGTGATCCTCTTCGACGATCCAAAGCTTTTGGTTGACTATCTTCCCGTCAGTTGCGGTCTCGTAGTAAAATGTTAATTTATCGGGAAACGCCTCGAGGCAGACAGGCTTCCACAAGTGAGACGACTCGCCGTGGTCAGACTCGCCATTGTAGACGTCATGACTGACAAAGTAGCCGCTGAGTACGGTCAAGAAGCGGTAGAGATTTCTGGAAGGTTACTATAAGATAAAGATATCAGACCCACACATTGGGAATCTATTTTTCTAAATGTATATTCTTGTAGTCTCCCTTGGGACGAGGCGTTGGCGTTGTCATAGTTTTTCATTCATTTTGTTTTAAATTTGTAGTGGTGTGACTTCATTATTTTGAGACGGTCGATGGATCGGTAGTTTGTATATTCTTGTAATCTCTCTTAGGATGAGGCGCTGGTGTTATTGAGTTCCTTCGTCATTTTTTAATTTAGTAGTGGCGTGAGTTCACCGAACAACAGAATGTCAATGTTTTACAGCTCTGACTTCCGGTAACCGTAGCTCTAGTACATGAACCTACTACTGAATGGGGTTTCGTTCAGGAATGACAAGATGAGAATATGTATTGATCCAAAAGATCTCAGTAAGGCACTCAGACGGAACCATCACTCGTTGAAAACTTGGGAATCAAATCAGCGCCAGAAAAATTTCCAAAGGATTATGGATGCAGTGTTTCTAGGTATTGAAGGAGCGTATTTCATCCTGTACTACATTATAGTAGCTGGTAGAGACATTGAGTGTCGTAATAGCATTTTGAAACAACTCATGCTACAAGCAGAAGTGTAAAATATCTAGCTGAATTTGACAAGTGTAAGATAAGGCTAAGTACTTTATATGAGTCATATCTTTTCAGAGAAACTCTAGAACAAGACCGAGCATAAATAAAAACTATTGTTGACATGCTTCGATTAGCGGAATACAACCTAAAGTTGAAATATGACCAATGCAAGACAAAGGCAAAGCAGAGTATCTTATAAGGGTCATATCTCGTCATAGAAGGGTTAAAACCAGATCCAGCAAAGATAATTTAAAAGATGAAAAAGAATTTGAATGTAATCATGAATAAAAAAGAGGAGTTTCGAAGAGTTGAAACATCTTTGTACAAACTCTCCAGTTTTGGCATATTATGATGCCAACAAGAATGTAGAGATAGAATGTGATGCCATTACGGAAGTCATTTGTAGTGGTGTGAGTTCACCGAACAACGGAATTTCTTGTCGGTATAGTAAAACTCTTACTTCCGGTAATGGTAGCTCCAGTACATGAGCCTATTGAATGGGATAGCTCCATGATTGTTTCGTTCATAATTTTTTATTTATTCTTTTTTTTGTCAAGATAATGTGCTACAATAAAATAAGATTTTATTGCTGTTGACATTTATGTTCATAAATAGTTTAGTCTGATAGGTGCAGTATTTTGATCAAAATTATTGGTACAATTAAAATTTGTAATTTATATTATAGCTTACGAATTACATTATTATAACTTTACATTTGTTATTTTTATTGATTCTTTGTATATTGTTATTATTTGTACTCTTGACTGCCTTTATATCACTTGTACTTTGTGGCAAAGCTGATACTTTCTGCAAATTATTGTCTCCCTTTTGTGGAAAAACACTTTTCGACAGTAACATGCACGAGCTTTAGAAATAGTGATAGTCAATTAATTATATATTTTTGATATCAAATAAGAGAACTAACTTCAACATTATTGGTAGATATAGTACAAAATATTTCCGGCACCCCTGACATTTCAATGAAGTAACAAGTAACACGTGAATGTGAAATAAATTAATAATTCGCTGATTTCCTTTGTCTTCACGCCATGAATGCTACAATGTGAGAATTGGTAATGACAGTACATATCAAACGATATAAACAATGAAGGGAGGAGTAATTATTTCATATACAGGAGATACAGCGTCATTCAATAAGTAACAAAAATCAACAAGAACAGTAATGAACCAATGGCATATCACTGGCTCACACACTGATCAGATCTTTGAAAAGGCAGCAACAAACGCTACAATGCTAGCCCCAGCTAGTTCCACTATAAATAATAATTATTATTTTATTCATAAAGCGCTGTTAAGAAACAAAATGTAGGCTCGAGGCGTTGTTATAAATTAACAAACACAAACACATGACAAACGAATCTAAAAAACAAACAGGTTGGTTTTAATGTCGTTCTTGAAAGTTGAGTAGCATGTTGTCTGTCTGAGATCAATGGGGAGTGAGTTCCAAACCTTTGGTCCGTGCATTGAAAAAACCCTGCAGACCGTAGCTTTTGAGGGAGAAACGTGGCACCACACAAAGAGTTGACTCCATTAAGACCAGGGACATATGGAGTGATTAGTTTTGTAAGGGTATAGGGGCGTTTCATTGTTATATATATATATATACTGATAACAAAATGTGTAATAAAGGTTACACGTACTAGCACTAACATATAGTACAATATCGAAACTTTTTTTTAAATTAACAGACATTAATTTACAAATTCTTTCTTATCCTAACAAGGGGGTAAAATAACTCCCAAAGACAAGTCAAGAAAGACCAGGAAGTCCCAACGTCTTATTCAAGAGTCCTGTACCAACAAGAAGAAATAGAAAACTATTTGCAACGATACAATTAAGAGCAATAAAAGTTTCCGATTCTTCGTTGTGAAGATGTGCACTGCACTTACATACAGAGTGTCACATATGCCATTCTAGATTTATTTGTATATTCCACATTTAAAAGCTTTTGTACAAATAGAAATATAAACCCTTGACTGAGCCTCAGGATTTACCCCACGAGTTTGTGTGCAGATGAAAAAGTCTAGATCCTTGACAGTGCCTCAGGTTTTACCCAAGACCTTATTGTAGCTTAACAACATAGTTTCAGTTTTCAAATCTATTGGTTGTTTTAAAAAGAAAGACTTGTAGATGGCGCTTAGGTAGATGACGCTTAGATAGGGAACGCTGTAGGACGCGCCAAACAAATCAGTCTGGGGTGAGTCTTATTTATGATAGGTTGTGTTTCTAATTTGCTCTGAAATATTATTGAAGAAAGAAGCCTTTTTATTGTATTTTTATTTTATTAATATGTACCTTGTACATAAGCTGTACTTACGTTCTATTTAAATAAAGTTTCCAGAGTTTTGTTTTCATCAAAGAATTACTTATTGTGAATCCTAGATCGTCATTTGTTCAACTGTTTTAATTCAAGTTAAAATCCCCGGCACCACAATCATCATTGTGACATCTAGCACTAGTGATTGTGACACAGAGGGAGAGGGGTGGGGGAGAAAAGGAGGAAAGAGGAGTTCGCTGAGTGACCACCTTGTACTCTATATAGGCCTACATAAACGATAAGCTGATTGTGAAATACAAGATATTGTCTACAAGTTGATTCTGTGAGATAAAGAGGACCTCAACCAATAAAAAGTGGGCTTCCTGTCCATTCGCTGAACAAGATGGCTGCCTGGTCGAGCGGTTTGCACGCTGGACTGTCGTATCGATTTACCGATGGTTCCGGGTTCAAACCCTGCCCGCTCCCATCCCCCGTCGTCCTGCGGGAGGTTTGGACTAGGAAGTAACTATCTTCAACTCTGAAGGAACATCCGAAACATGTAAAACATTTGACAAACAAAAAGATTTTGTAAGTAGCCAACGATGATTGAACGATTTCCCCCCCCCCACCTGAACAACGACCCTGCAGTTCTATACCGGCCAAAGGCGTAGCTAGCATATCCCAGAGCATGACGCACCCCCATTTCCCCCACACACACACACAACACCTATGATATAGGCGGTCTGTGACATACGCGACAGAAAATCAAATGGAATCTGCTATAATTGCATCGCAGCTGCTCTGTCCTCTACCGTAGCAGGAAAACAAGTGCTCTCTAAACATAATTACGTTTGAGCCCGTCGCAGTAATTACCACAAGTAATGGGTGTATCAGACTCAGTGTGGGCCTATTTATAGTACACCTCGGGCTTCATTCACTTGAAGGGAAATCTTTCAAAGAAAAAACAATCTATAAGTTCACACGATGCAAAGGTCAGGGTCGATGTTGCCATGGAAACCCATTGCTTTAAAAGAATTAACCGTATCGTTTCCGATTTTTGTTTCGAAAGAATTTTTTTTTAAATCTAAAATGTAATGGAAGAATTAATTACGTCAGTCAAGCGTGAACAGATGAAAAAAAAAGTGTTTAGTTGATTAAACGGTTCAAAGCTAATTAAGATTTCAAAATGGCGATACGACTAGACAAACTTTTCTTATTCCATATGCAAGGACTAATTTGTACAAGAGCTCCTTTTTCCTTAGTGCAGTTAGGGCATGGAATGGGTTGCATGAATCAGCCAGAAAAACCAACGACTCAGCAGAGTTTTAGTCACTGATTAACACGCATGACTAGACTGACACGTGATACATACGTAGGACGTAATTATCTTCGGTTAAGAAGATACGTCTGTAGTTTATAAGATAAGATCAAATGTACAATGCCTATATAGATTCTCTTGAATGCCGTTGTAAAGTATTGAGTGTTGAACATTTGGGGATCGACTATTTCTACAGATGCAGTCACCAAGGTTGAAAAGGGTTGGGCAGCAAGGGACCAAAGCATGTCGTTTTGGCGACGCCGTTTTCGCGCAGTGGTAGTTGTGGCACTGAATGAATTAGACACATTATAAAAGTTTATTTCATTTTGTTTTTAAACAGAATGTTAAATATCTTTTTTTAATATGTGACAAAATTAATCAAAAATACTTTTATAAATTATAAGCGGAAGTGTTTAATGAACAATGTTAGTTTCGATCAATGCTGTCACATATTAAAAAAAGATATTTAACATTCTGTTTAAAAACAAAA
>JADKLZ010081101.1:25591714-25602095 GCA_021533235.1 Biomphalaria straminea
AACAATGTTAGAAACTATAAAATAGTAACAATAATTATAAGACAACAGTGGGATAGCATACAAAGTACAAGGCCCTATATTACACATAACTTCACTATCATTAAAGACCCTCGGTCCATGGGGTAGCAACCATAACACGAAGGTGCTTTCACTTTAAAGGTTTCATATAACAAACATGCCCTATTTGTTCACCAGAAAAAGAAACGTTAAATTCGCTGACGTGTGAAACGTAAAGAACAAGGAAGATGACATCAGAAGCTTCATGGCGAATGTTAAAGAAGACGTCAGTGCAATTGCAAAATATTTAGATCTAGATGTCGTAACATTGAAACGAGCAAAAGATACAGTTTATCCCCAGCTAAGTGAATGGAAGAACAGGACTTAGGACTTAGGTCCTCCCGCGACTTCGGCGCATGGGGGGCAAGCTGTCTCTATAAAGATATGTCATTGGCAATTTCTGAAGCCTCCTCCCATCTGGTGTCCACTATTCTGAGGTCCTCCATGAAGGTATGACGCCAAGTTATACGAGGACGTCCCTGTTTGCGTTTTCCTAGTATTGGCCTCCCTGTCATCGCAATTCTTGGTATGCGTAGTTCATTTTGTCGTAGAACATGTCCCGCAAACCTCATGCGACGTTCTGTCACAACCTCACTGAGTGTTCGACTCCCAGAACAGAACTGAAGAGTTTCGTTCGATCCGCCTAGAGTTCTAGAAGGTATCAGGCGTCAGGGTACAGACCAGCAGGTGAGAAGAAGCAAAGATTCTCTGTTTGAACTGTCTGGTTTCGAAGTTGAATGGGGAAACTGTGGAATGGTCATTCCTGCAAGTGGACGACATTCCTGTTGGTTTATGCAGAATTCTGTTCTTGAGACGGCGACACGGACTGCGACATTGTGTTAGTGGCGAGATAGTGAAGCATTTTTGAAAGTGGAGACGTAGGTGGCGACAGTGAACCTTCTAGGAAAGTGAAGACATAGGCGGCGACAGAGAATCCTGCACGCAACATTTAAAGGAATTGATGGCCAAGACCGACATGTGCGTTTTGATAAACTTTTTCTAGTGAAATGGTTAAAAAGTACAAGACTTATTTGGATTCCTTGATTGTGGAACTTGAAATCAAATTTCAAGACAAGAAGTTGGAACTAGTTTTCAGTACCCTCTGTACACCATTTAGCGGAGTACCTGATTCAGCTCCAGAGGACACCCCTCCAAGCGACTTATGACCTGAGAGAGAAGTTTAAGTGAGTTCTTTCATGGGATTTTTATTGGGTTTTGCTAGAAGCTTCATTTCCACACTTAAAATCTTTGCCGATAAACATTTATATTATTTGGTTCCACTTACCTATGAGAACAAGGATTTTCTTGTTCGAAAATAAGCAAGCGTGCGTAATAACAGGTTGATGCTGACTGACTGTTATATGAAAACAGTCATAATAATAACAACTAGTAAGCTAGTTCCATAATTCCTGAACAAGGTGAACAGGTTCTAACAGTAAAAATACTTTACAGTAAATACAGCTATACATTTGTGATATATTGTGGTGTAATAGACAATTGTAAAAAAAAATACAAATTATTAAGTAAAATTAGTGTTAGAAATTGCTAACTCTTGTTGTAGTTCCTAGTAGGGAGTGTAAAAAAAGTAAAAAAAAAAAGTTATGTTAATGTATAGTGCAGTATAAATGTGATATGTGGCCCTCCATTCACAATTTTTTTAATGCGGCCCTCGATGGAAAAAAAAGTTGCCCACCCCTGATCTAGCGTCATTTAAATTAGCATAATTCCGAACTTTTAATTTGACTACATAAGAGTTGATTCCATCGATTAGGTACACTATTTTAGTAATGCCTTTTAATTTGTACAATAAAGTACCTCAGAAACAAAGATAGCGTACTACATAACTATCTACAAATAATTATGAAACAATTTTTCTTGTTATTCTAGTATTTGACCATCCTCCCACTAAGTTGAGGCCTATTACTTGAAATGTTTCCCTTTATCTATATGAAACAAACTTAGTAAAGTGCCACTTAACGTAATATTTACTTTTATTGATTCAAATGTTGTCATCAACTATAAATAAACAAAGTTTCGACTTAACCCAGGAATAGGAAGTGGGGAAAATAGTGTGTCGACAATCCAGACAGACAGACGGACAGACAGACGACTTGAGTTACTTTATATAAGCTTTGTAAAAAAAAATCTAAATTAAAAAAAAGTTATAGTTCGTTAATATAATAAAGCAATCTCTCTGTCTGTCCCTCTCTGTCTGTCTCTCTGTCTGTCTGTCTCTCTGTTCGTCTTTCTCTCACTTTCTGTCTTTCTCTGACTCTCATTCTCATTATCAGACTCACTTTCTCCCAGTCTCACCATTTTCTCTCTCCTTCTCCTTCACTTATTCTCTCACTATAATTGTTTGACATTCTCCATGCCTCCATCTCATACACCCCAACTCAGAAGAACGGCAAGCTCCAGAGAAATGTTTTCGGAAACAGGATCTTAAAGCATGCCACTTTTTTGTTCCATTGCCATCCCATGTGGACTCAGAAAGTTCCCCTTAAGACAGGTATCTTATGCCACCTGATATAGTGCAGTAGGTCCCGAGGGGACATCTCAGTGTCAATAAAGTCCTGAGATTTATTGTCATCAATGGAGAATGGAGGAAGTCTCCATTTCCGGTAGCGAGTAGTTCCTGGGAAAAACAAAGACCACTTTTTGGTTTTTGGTGTTGAAACAAATAAAAAGAAAAGTTACTGCGTTGGACCAAACAAACTTTGAGACAGACTTAAGAAACAGACTTCACATACAGAATTTAGCATATGACTTTAGAAATAAACTTCAAAAACAGATTTAAGAAACAGACTTTATAATATGAATTTAGAAATAAGCTTAAGAAACAGACTTTATAAAATGATTTTAGAAAAAAAAAATTTAGAAAGAATTTAGAATCTGACTTTAGAAATAAACCGTGGAAACAAAATTTAGGATACGACTTTTGAATTCATCTTTAGAAACGAAATTTTGAACATGACTTTAGAAAGAATCTTTAGAAACAGACTTACGGTTATGACTTTAGAAATACATTTTAGAGACAGAATTTAGAATATGACTTTAGAAACAAACTTTATAAACAGACTCTAGAATATGACTTAATAAACAAATATTAGAATATAAATTCCGAAATGAACTCTAGAAAAGCAAAGGTAATAAAAAAAGAAGATTGGAATGTTGTCTTCGAGGAAGATAAATAACTTTTTGAATTTACCAAAATGATATTTACAAATGTAGCGAATGCTTTCTCTAGCTCTCCTTGTAGCCAAATGTAGCTGTAACGTTGATAATGAAATATTGAGCCAGAAAAAAAAAAGTCGCTACAACTCTTCCATTCAATCATATTCTAAAGTGCTTAAACCCTCAATCCGTCTAATTCGGTGTAAGGGCCTCACCGACATCCAAAACATGTCTTGTCCTCAGGGCAGGCGTCTCACTGACCAGGTCTGCATAAAGTCAAGCTAGTAGAGGTGTGTGTGTTTACATGTACGTGTGTGTGTGTTTGTGTTTTGTCCCCCCCCCCAGAACCTCCCCAATACCGAGCAACTAATGTAGTGCTTATTGATACGTGTTTTTGTCTGTTTGAGAGACATGGGTTGCCCACTCCAAGCCAGCACGGTCTGACACAGAGACAGCAATAAATCGCGATAACAACAACTAAGAAAGACGAAATGGCGCTTTGTTTATTTACCAGCCACTAATCCCATGTGTTTGGTGATATTTGTACAAAGCATATATCAACTCATTCTGTCTGTCTGGTTAAATGTTTGCAGACGTTATTTCTTCCAGACCCATTCAAGAATCGAACTTTGCAAAATAATTTATTTGTAAAGACAAAGCATGATTTAATAAACAAATTTAACCTATTAGTCAATGAATAAAAAAAAAGTACAGCTTCCCCATCAGACCTTGCGATCTATGGGTCAGATGATGTTAAGGTCATCTATTTCTTTGGCCAACGGTTAACGAGCAGGGTGTTATGTGGCCAGCACAACGACCAACCACCTTTACTTTTCCCAAGTAAAGTCAGGTACCCATTAGAGTTTGGTGGACTCAATGCGCCCTAAGAATCTAGAATTTCAAAATCCAAGTCTCCACCGGGATTCGAACCAAGGACCTCAGGTTCGGAATCCAAGCGCTTAACCATTCGACCACCGCGCCCCAGTCAATCAATTACTGGTCATTATTTTGTTAGATACCAATAAGGGAAGTTTACCTTTCTGTATACACATATATGGCTAAATTGGTTGGGTTTGGTCCCTTAGAGAATCCCTTTTCCAACTTGTGCAGAAACCTGTCGCGCGAACAAAAATGTCGAACGCACGGCCACAACCCTCGCTGCAGCCAGGCAGGTCAAAGAAATAATTATGCGAAATGTCAGCTTGGTCCGAGATAGGGTGTCGGAGAAATAACGTGTACAAACTTTTTACCAGACAGACAGACAGACATGGGTTGATATAAACTTAGTAACAAGTAGATCTGGTCCGGAGTCACTTGGACTTTTCATAGATGAGATATTGTTTGTTTGTTATCTTTGACATTTAATCAATCTTTAAAAGCAAGTGGAGCAGAAGTGGCATATTTAAGGTCAGTATTGTCCAGAAGTTAACACAAACCAGACAACGTTTTGTCCAGAATGCAAGGGAAATTTTGCGAACCTTGCCGCTAAGCCATTTGATGAAGTTGACAATATGCCAGAGGTTAGAAGAGATAAGAGCCATTAGGAGGAACTCATGAAGTCAAATCCGCTTGGAGGGAAGTAATTTTCTATCTTAGCAGAAGATTTATGCTAGAATTGTGAAGCTGTTCTTACACTCTACGCGAATTGTGTTACCCGTTCAGGCGTTACAGAGCGCGTGCTGGCTGAAAAGAAACCATCCAATCATACCATTTTCTTACCGTTCAATTATACAATCATATAATCGCTCCTAAAATCATTCAGTTGCAAAATCATGTTATCATTAATTTCTTTAATCATCGTCATTTAATAACAACCGTAAGTAGGCCTAATATTTCTTATTTATTTAATATCACCCAGTTATTTCATTAGAAAATTATCTATTCATCCGTTAATATAATCAGTGTAGTTTTTTATGTGGTTTATTCAAATAATACTTATAGACTCAGGATGGCTGCCTGGTACGGTTTGCGCTCTGGACTGTCATTCAGATTTATCGATATTCCAGGGTTGAAACCCTGCCCGCATTTTACAAACATATACTTTCGTTTGCAATAATACACATGATAGAAAATACAAATTAAATCTCAAGATCATACTGCTAAAATGATTCACCTTATTTGTTTGTAAAATGTTTTGTTTCTAAAATGTTCTACATATTTCGGAAATTCCTTCAGAGTTGAAGATAGTTATTTCCTAGTCCAAACCTCCCGCAGGACGACGGGGGATGGGAGCGGGCACGGTTTGAACCCGGGACCATCGATAAATCGATACGACAGTCCAGCGTGCAAACCGCAACCTAATTGTTGTCCTAATTCTAGTAATCTACCCTAAACATTAATTTTACTAACATACAACCAAATATAGTTCGTTAGTACTAACGAAACATGGGGGGGGGGGTCGAAATTCAAACCCAGGACTCCAGGTTTGGAGACCGGACGCTTAACAACTCAGCCACCTAGATTTAATTTTATACCTTTTAACTCTTTCTCTCCTAACTGACATACCAACGTTGAGTCCATCAGAATGTGGTAAATAATTACGGAGAGAAAGAGTTAAAAACATAGCTAATTAACAAATTTTGTTTTCTCAACACCTGATACACTAGACAGCCAGCCTTCGTTATCACCCATAGATTAAACAAATCTCCAATAAACCAGCTACATTTTTTAAAACACTATTTCTTAAATAAAAGCCAGCCGTGCTCATAAACACAAATATCCGTTATTTCTTGACTAGACACAGCATTGAATTTAATCAAGTTTTATTCATGTAGTCGCCATATGATTATGGATCCTCCTAAATGTCTCTTTTTGTTTTTTTTAAAGCGATGGTCTGGAGTTGAAGTGAATTGATGCATACAGTAAGTAGAATATGTGAGTTCTGCTAGAAGTGTCTGGGTGATAATCAAATAAACGATTTGTGGGCGTTAAAGAGTTCGGGGGTCGGGAAGAAAGAACTGTACCACGTCACACAGAGCAATCTTTTGTAAGATATTGTTACGTCTGCTTCAGTTAGGTTGTGTCGTCATTTCCGCCCCAGTAGTTGATGTTTTGTTTTGAGAGTTTCTCCTCTTGTAATATCGTAATTTCGTCTAGACATATAGATGTATGGATCCTAAACTTTTATACCTTTTTTGTGTTTTTTTATTCGAGATTTATTTTTTGAAGGAAACAAATTTATAATAAGAAAAGAATTGTAAAAAAAAATAAAAAATTACAGTGTAAGGGAACTGTTCAAGTCACATTGTACTGTAAGACTTGACTGCATATTAGGTCTAGAAAATAGGTCAGCAAAGTAGGTCAAGAAGACTAAATATTGTTCAATGTCGCTTATTGTTTGCCGTATTGTCAACGGGTGCGAAAAGAGAAAAAAAAAGGTAAAATTTTATAAAGGTGAAACTAAGTTAAGGTGCAATATCTAGAATTCATAAGCTTTAAAGTTTGAGGTGAGTGGTTGATCAGTCTATGGATGTTAAAAAAAATTGTTAAGGAGTTGTCTCTGTTATAAAAAAAAAAAAGAGCCTAAAAGTGTGAAAGGGGTGGAGTAGCAGTGGAAAAGTAAGATGGAGTATATTAAATATTGAATGGAGATGCCAAAGACAAATCATAGATAACAATAACATAACAATAACTTTTTTTTTCTTGTGAACGGGAAAATGGCGACGGTATTTTGATTATAAATAATAAGTATGAGTTTATTTCTGGTGGAGGGGGAGGAATCAAATCAAAAGTCTATGTCAGAGAGAGAAATTCCGATACGCAGGGTGAAAAAAAAACATAAAGGGGTCCTGAGAGAGAGAGAGAGAGAGAGAGAGAAGCAGATATAGAGAGAAATATGATAGAGATAGAGAAGGAAAGAGAGCTAGTCGTTTTATTTCATTTTAACGTACATTTAATTCGCGGGTTAAACGTATGTTCGGGGGACAGCCTGATCATCCGAAGCTCACAAAAAAAAAATAAAGGAGTTATGTTCCAGCCATAAAAACAATATTAATCTTAGGATCAAATCAATCTGCGTAGCCATTGTGTGATGCGAGTTGTTAATAAAAGTTACATTAAGTTTTTGTTCAGTTTTTTCAAGTTTAATTAAAGTAAAGTTAAAGATACGTCTACATCTATTTAGTTGTACCAAACTGTTTAGACTATTGGTTTAACCTGACCACAGGTTGTGACGTTGCAGGTCAGTGGTCAAGCCTACTACAACGATTGGCCTCGTTTTAACACTGATTTCTCTAAGTGACTATAGAAATCTTATTATGACATAGGTTTTAAATAGCAGGATATTTAAAGGATTAACTAAGGTACAAAACATTTATTAGCGCATTAAGGAATTACATTAATGGGTTGTAAAAATTAAAGTCAGGACATGCTTAAATGAAAATATTTAACCGTAGACCCCCGTGGACTTCTCATAGACCCTCAATTTATTTTTCACTTTCTAGGACCTCTTGGAAGTCTTCGTAGAACCCTGTGGGTCAATATAAACCACTTTGGGAATCACTGATCTAGATCATGACATTAAATTTAAAAAAAAGTATTGTTAAGTTATAAGGTTTAAAGTTTAAATTCAATGTTGTAGAATAAGACTAAAAAAATTATATCTTGTGTAATTTTGCTTTCGAAAAGGAACAGATTTTTTAACTAGAATGCCGCTAAGACTAGCCGTGAGGTCACTTCCTGTAAGATGTCATAGACACGAGATCTCGTGTGATTTAATTTGATTTTTTTTTTACCTAATAGCGTGCTAAGTGTTCATTACTGCTTTCACAATATCAGCTAATGAAACTTTTGAGGGACAAAATCTTCGTTCTCTGAAAGCTGTCAGCAATATTTTCAGATAAAAAGAAATTTGCCTGTATCTGGATGTATAATTATGTTTTCTTGTTGCTTGAATGAAAGTACCAAAGCTTCTTTCTAATAATTTTTATTTTACTTTTGAGTGTTTACATATTGTCACCACCTCAAAGTTGGTGCCATTGAGTGGATACCTCATTTACTATGTTGTAAACCGAATTCACTACCCATGTTGTCATAAAGTGAATACTTTTAAGCATGAGTGTAACAGTCAGTTGAGTGAGATATTTAGAGGCACTCACTTACAGTAGTTAGAATTAAGTTGTTAAAGTTACTTGTGATAATTACTAGAGTTTAGTTAAGTGTAAGCCTGCTAGTGTAAGCAGCCACTATTAAGTATTTATATTACAGTATTTGTGAAACGTTCTATGATGGATATCTACTAATTATTCTTGAATTGTGTGTATCACATTTCTACATGTGGTATTATTTGTGCATATTAAACATATTACTTGTGTCTGCTATATATAGAGTTATTTCATCATTTATAAGTGAAGAGTGAACGTATTGAGCATTGATCCTGACAAAGCCTACAATGTACAAGTTGTAGATGAACCCGAATGTCACCACCACGCCTACAGCTAACATATTGCTACAGCAACATGCACACAATATAAACCCATCGGTGACACATATTAAAAAATAGTTTTCTTATCTTCTATAAACGGTATAGAAAAAAATAAATAAATGCGGAATGAACATCAAATTAGTCACTCGTGATTTTTTCTTGTGATGCTTATTATTATGTGTTGGTAGTTACTTGAGAGACCGTCAAGCCGAGTTAAGGGCAGATTAAAACAGTAATTCAGGGGTTCTCAACCTGTGAATCGCGATCCCCTTGGGGGTCGATTGACGATTTGCCAGGGGTCGCCTAAGACTATACTGAGGGGAAGAACCGCAAATACACTGCCACCCCTATCAGTACTGTGAGGTTTTAACTTGAAAATCTGTATAGTCTTTTTAAAACCTGGCAAAGTGCAAGTCTCCATCACTAACTATAACATTCTATAATTAGATAGTGGATGCAACTTAAGCCAGTTAGCAGCATGTTACCGCCCATAGTCCATAGTTACCGGCCCTAGTAACGTATGCAACATATGTCACCAGAAGTGAACGCTGTGACCACTTGCTATATCGCCATCACAGGTGCTACATCTCCTGAAGCAGGGATTCTCAACCTGTGGATCGCGACCCCTTTGCGGTTTGATTGACGATTTACCAGGGGTCGCCTAAGACAATCGAAAATATGGATTGTTATTGTCTACTTTTCTATTGCTGAATGAATGTGTGTTTGGAGGGGGGGGGGTCGCGGCAGAGTGGTGGATTGTAAAAAGGGAACGCAGAGCTTAAAAGGTTTAGAACCGCTGTCCTAAAGGAACTACCAGACTAGCTATAGTTAAAAATTCAGGGCCGGAGTTACGACAGTTCAAGACTGTTCATCCAACTTGGGCAACGTTCATAAATAAAAAGGCTTCCACTCATTTTAAAACCATAAAATCTCAAATAACCATATACATATCAAACGTGTGTAATAGGGACAAAGTATAAAATATACTACCGAAGTATACAATGTATAGGGCAACAGTTGACGAGCTGGGTGTCATGTGGCCAGCACAAGGAACATCCGTCTTTTTTTTTTCACAACTATTATTCATGCCGTATCATTAACTCTTTCTCTCCTAATTGACGATATCATTGTTGATTTGACCTCATTAAATTAAATAAATATCTAATTTTATAATCTTAAATTTGTGTTCTATAAAAAGAGCATGTATTCCTCTTTAATTCTATACCAAATAAAACATTTTCTGGTAACAAAAGACCAAGCTATTGAAGCTTAATCATAAGAGGGTTGTGAAATAGTTTTGAGCAAAGCGAACAATCCTATTGAAAAGTGGGAAAATAGTTACGGAGATAGAGTTAAATCATTGTTACGTTATCGGGTGTTGTTAAGTACTGCACGTAAATCCTTTGGCATCACTTGGTTACTTGTTGGACTTAACTCTTTCTCTCCGTAATTATTTACCACATTCTGGTGGAATCAACGTTGGTATCGTCAGTTAGGAGAGAAAGAGTTAATAAACGTACTGAGGTGATAGTCTGTCAGGAGTGCCTGACAGCCCCGTCACAAACCCCCTCGTACTTGTACGCCACATGAAAGTATATACTGTTATTTACATACTGTAATAACAGAACAATAAGGTGACAAATCTCTCTCTTGCTCTCTCCTCTCTCTTTCTCTCCCCCTTTCTCTCTCTCTCTCTCTCTCTCTCTCTCTCTCTCTCTCTCTCTCTCT
>JADKLZ010081101.1:25648391-25659753 GCA_021533235.1 Biomphalaria straminea
TAGTGATAATATATACATAATGCCCCCCCCCCCCCCCACACACAACAAAATGGTTACAATGGTATAATCAATTATTTAAAGAAAAAGCTCAGAAAATTTTCTTTACATGGGACTCATACCTCTAAAAGCTTAGAGTTTTATCAATTCTAAATTCGGCCCACGTCTGAAAGTCACAGATGAGCCCCATACAAATGTAAAATATGCAGTTATTCACATTGTGGATTGTAAACTTTTAATATTTAGTTGTGTGTACCGGCTATAACAGCTATCTAATGATATCCCTTTTCTATTTATCCGTTTTACATTAGCTTATCAAATTATGCATAAACTTAGGGAAAAAAATATTTTAATTGTTTGCTCGTGATACAATAAAAGCTTTCATGGACTATTTGTTCAAAGTAGGCCTACATTCTTCACAATTTCTTCTAAAATAAATAAACAGACTTTAAAATCTAATTGATGCAATAATATCACATTTTAAACATCATTATACTTTATGTAGTTCTTGAAATCTACAGCGTTAGTTTTTCAAATTTACTGATTTTACATAGTTTTACAACATGATATTTTGTTAGAAATCAATTTTTGTTCTGAAAATCTTATTTGGCCGAAAATACCTGCAATGAAATTAAAATTGCTAAAACTTTGCAATCATATAAGATATTGGCATGACTTTGATTCCTTCAATATATTCTCTTTGCAGACAAGATTGAGCAGATCAGAAATGACATGCCCTCCCTCTCATCACAGCTTTACCATTCTCCAATCTTTCAAAAGTCTCCCTTTTTTTCAAGTTTCAGCGTGTATCTGAGGATTATATCAGAAGTACTATTTTAAAGATGCCTAATTGGTTTATGTGACCTTGATCCCTATTGAGCTGTTTCATTATAGATTGATGTGTACTACTTCAAAAGATAACAAGTTTGAGTCAACTTTATTGATAAAATAAAATGTTATAGCATTTTTAAAACAAAGAAAAAAACAAGATGGCGGCCGTTACCATGGCAATTACAAAAGTTCATTCTATTTTCAATTTTTTTATATTTTTTTTATATCATGGTGAGTTACTGTACCAAAAACCAGTTTTGATAACTTTCATTTTAATATTAAAGAAAACAAATTTTAGGTGAAACGCCCCCCCTTTTATAGTGTCTATATAGCAATAGTATGTTTGGGTAATAAGAGAACTGTGGTCGAGAGGCTAAGTGAGGCTTGAGCTTGGCTTGGCTAACTAGAAGGGGGATCGAGGTTCGACACCCGACTATCCCCGACTCGGGCAGAGTTGCGTTTACTGAGCGCCCAAAGGCAGCACGGGAAACCAACTCCTAGATACCCCCCCCCAACTGGTCCACAAATGAGATTGGAGCGCTCTGAGCATACTATAAGCATGAAAGTAGCGCTTTATAAAAGCTATAATAATAATAATAATAATATTACTTCTATTACTTCTAACTTTGTTTATAGCAATGTTATTCTTGTAGTCCATTAATTGGTATGTCAGATGCTACTGGCTAAATTAACTTTTTTTTCTTTTTTTTCAAAACTGACCAAGTCAGTCAGTTGCCTTCAAGCATGTCAAACTTTAAATATCTAATTTCAGAGTTGAGAATGTCATTGTGAATTTTCGAATCAGAGTGGAGTCATGTCAGTGAACAAATCATGTCAGTGACAGCTACAACTTTTTTTTTTTTTAAAGTCTGAATCTTTGAATCCAGTACGATAGAACTTTGGAAGAACAAGATATTCATAGGTCATTATCTTTTTGACATCGTCTCTTCACTTTCGTGTTCAAGTCAAAGTCGTCTGCTTCACTGGAAAGGTCAAGGTCAGTAGAAAATTATATTTTATGTCAATAGACGGTGATTGGCTGGCCTAACTCTTGAATTCATTATATTGCCCTGATTTCCATATTATAGTGGCTAGCCGGCCCCGTACTAATGGGTATGGATAAATATACAAGTTTGAATGTTTTAAATATCATGAATTGTAATATTTTATTGTATTATTATTATTATTATTATGATACAAGAACGAGTATTCTTTCTCTGGCGCAGCCAGGGTCGAGTTTCATAAAAGGAAACAAAATTCATCGTAGTCCCTTTATCAGTTTCCACTGAGGAATTTTCTGGTGATGTGGCAGGTCTGCAGCAGTACCGCCCTCTGACAGGCAACTAGAATGTTCCTAGGAATGCCAAGGGCCTTGAAGGTATCTGTGAGGTCAGTTGTTATTATCCCCTCGGTTGATATAACAATTGGGTATATTGTTGTCTTAGAAAGCTTCCATAGACGCTTAATCTCCAAGCCTAGGTTCCCATATTTTCGTTGTTTTTCTAACTCAGTTTTTCTTACGTTGTGAGATAGTGGTACAGCAATGTCGATGATGATAGCGGCTTTTTCCTTTTTATCGATGAGCAGCAGATCAGTTCGATTAAAATCCACTGTTTTATCGGTCAAAATTGGTCTATCCCAGTACAGCAGATAATCAGTAGACTCGAGAACCTCTTGTGGCGAGTATTTGTAATAAGGAGGAGTATCTTTCCCGATCAAATTGTGTGTCAAAGCCAAGTGTTGGTGTATTAGCTTTGCAACTTGGTTATGGCGGCCTAGGTAGGCAGATTATTATTATTATTATTATTATTATTATTATTATGTTAGAAAAGAACGAGTGTTTATTCTCTGGCGGAGCCAGGGTCGAGTTTTGTTAAAGGGAGACAAAATTCATCGTATTCCCTTTATCAGTTTCCACTGAGGAATTTTCTGGTGATGTGGCAGGTCTGCAGCAGTACCGCCCTCTGACAGGCAACGAGAATGTTCCTAGGAATGTTCAGAGCCTTGAAGGTATCTGTGAGGTCAGTTGTTATTATCCCCTCGGTTGATATAACAATGGGGTATATTGTTGTTTTAGAAAGCTTCCATAGACGCTTAATCTCCAAGCTTAGGTTCCCATATTTTCGTTGTATTTCCAACTCAGTTATTCCTAAATTATGAGATAGTGGTACGGCAATGTCGATAATGGTAGCGGCTTTTTCTTTTTTATCGATGAGCAGCAGATCAGGACGATTAAAATCTACTGTTTTGTCGGTCAAAATAGGTCTGTCCCAGTACAGCAGATAATCAGTAGACTCGAGAACCTCTTGTGGCGAGTATTTGTAATAAGGAGGAGTATCCTTCCCGATCAAATCGTGTGTCAAAGCCAAGTGCTGGTGTATTAACTTTGCAACTTGGTTATGGCGACCTAAGTAGGCAGATTCCGATAGGGCTGAACATCCTGCCATTATGTGTTCAATTGACTCACCAACATTTCCACAGTTTCGGCATTTGTCAACAATATTGAGTTTTAGGATATGTTTCTCGAAATTTTTTGTCCTAATTACTCTGTCCTGTATTGCTGTAACAAAGCCTTCAGTTTCAGGGTAGAGATGACCTACTTTGAGCCACGCTAAGGAAGCAGTCTTGTCAATGTTGTCCCCATGTAGTAAAGCCGGGAATTTTCCGTGGAGTGTTTTTTCTTCCCATTGACGAATCTCATGCCCTTATTATTATTATTATGATAAAAGAACGAGTATTCTTTCTCTGGCGCAGCCAGGGTCGAGTTTCGTTAAAGGGAAACAAAATTCATTGTAGTCCCTTTATCAGTTTCCACTGAGGAATTTTCTGGTGATGTGGCAGGTCTGAAGCAGTACTGCCCTCTGACAGGCAACGAGAATGTTCCTGGGAATGCCAAGGGCCTTGAAGGTATCTGTGAGGTCAGTTGTTATTATCCCCTCGGTTGATATGACAATGGGGTATATTGTTGTTTTAGAAAGCTTCCATAGACGCTTAATCTCCAAGCCTAGGTTCCCATATTTTCGTTGTTTTTCTAACTCAGTTTTTCTTAAGTTGTGAGATAGTGGTACTGCAATGTCGATAATGGTAGCGACTTTTTCCTTTTTATCGATGAGCAGCAGATCAGGGCGATTAAAATCAACTGTTTTGTCGGTCAAAATAGGTCTATCCCAGTACAGCAGATAATCAGTAGATTCGAGAACCTCTTGTGGTGAGTATTTGTAATAAGGAGGAGTATCCTTCCCGATCAAATTGTGTGTCAAAGCCAAGTGCTGGTGTATTAGCTTTGCAACTTGGTTATGGCGACCTAAGTAGGCAGATTCCGATAGGGCTGAACATCCTGCCATTATGTGTTCAATTGACTCACCAACATTTCCACATTTTCGGCATTTGTCAACAATATTGAGTTTTAGGATATGTTTCTCGTAATTTTTTGTCCTAATTACTCTGTCCTGTATTGCTGTAACAAAGCCTTCAGTTTCAGGGTAGAGATGACCTGATTTGAGCCACGCTAAGGAAGCGGTCTTGTCAATGTTGTCCCCATGTAATAAAGCCGGGAATTTTCCGTGGAGTGTTTTTTCTTCCCATTGACGAATCTCATGCCCTGCGTCGTCCAGTCCGATATTAACATCAACATTTGTAGGTTCAGAGGGGCGGGAGCACGTTATCCTGCCTCAACGTGGCGCTCCCGTGGAAACGGCTCACTAGAGGAAGTGGCTAGGCGAAAGGGTAACAAATATGATTCCCGTGGGAGTGCCCATGGGGTGACGAGAGTCTGTCCCTTCACGGTGCGGATTTGTAAGAAAGCTCCCACAAACCAGTCACAAATCCATGCGCTGTTCCTCAAGGGACCGTCTCATCAATGGCGGATTCTGCACAGTCAGCTTGGTACAACGAAGGTAGATGGTGGAGGCCCCCGGTGCAACCGAGTGGTATTGGAAACAGCAATGCTCTATAAGCATTGACTCGGGTCGCTCCCAGACAGGCCTGTTGGTGCGCAGGTTTGTTTTTTTTTACTGTTTGATTTTCGGGCAGTGAGGTCAGACAGGTTTTTTTTTCAAACTTAGAGCTCGAAGAGCCTTCGGCTCAGCTCTTAGACTATCCAGCGGTTCAGAGGGGTCGCATCGGAGTCGTACCTGCGTAGGAAAGAAATTAGTTCGTTGCTGGAGGCGTGCAGTTTTGATCGTATTTTTGATACTTGCGTCTTACACAGTTTGAAGATGTTCTGCAATCCACGGCCTCCATCCTTTCTGGGCAGGTATAACCTTATGGTGGAGGACTTGGGATGTAGGCATCGAAATTTGGTTAATAATTTCCTCGTGAGCCTGTCAATGTCGTGTAGGTCAGTGTCAGTCCATTTGATGACGCCGAAAGTGTATAGGAGCACTGGGACGGCCCAACTATTTATTGCAGTGATGAGGTTACCACCAGACAGTTTTGTATTGAGAATTTTATTAATTCTTTGCTTGTATTTACCAAGAAAGTCCTCTTTTATTATTATTATTATTATTATTATTATTATGTTAGAAAAGAACGAGCAATCATTCTCTGGCGCAGCCAGGGTCGAGTTTTTTTTTTTTAAAGAGAAACAAAATTCATCGTAGTCCCTTTATCAGTTTCCACTGAGGAACTTTCTGATGATGTGGCAGGTCTGCAGCAGTACCGCCCTCCGACAGGCAACGAAAATGTTCCTAGGAATGCAAGGGTCTTGAAGGTATCTGTGAGGTCAGTTTTTAGTATCCCCTCGTTTGATATGACAATGGGGTATATTGTTGCTTTGGATACCTTCCATAAACGAGGATGCCATATGGTCAGCACAACTACAGGCCGCCTTTACCTTTCCCCCACTAACGTCTGGTACCCATTAGAGCTGGGGCCACTTCAAGGTGCCCTAGAAATCCTGAAATTAAAAATTAAAGTCTTTTTGAAGATTCGAACCCGGGACCCCCGGTTTAGAAGTCAAACCTCTTACTTTATAGCCGTAACCCTATCTATTAATTAAAGTATGTATCGGTGGGAATAGTGTGTAAGAGAGATGAGTGTAAGTGTTTGGCAAGTCTCGTGGTCAGGCAAGTCTCGCGTGTGTTCATGGGAAGAGAAGCCATTTTGGTGTTCTGTGCATATCCTTTTTAAAGGAAAGCTCAGATTTGCGGTTTTCTTTTCTTTGCCATTTTCTTTGAGCTTTATATGCCTGTTTATTTTCTTAGTTCTGTAATGCAATTCTTATAACGCATACATGGTGTGAGAAAATGTCTCTTTAGTCCAAATCGTGTACGTAATTTTTTTTGGTTCAAGAAATTATGAATATGTTTTTATATTTAAACCAGGCATGTCAAACTCATTGAGGTGTATGGGCCGCATAAATACTTACTATGACCTGAGGGGCCGCAGCCAAAAATCATTTCCAAAACAGCCTACTAGTTTTATGTAAATTAAAAACAATACAATAGAATACAATAATTAATGGCACACCTGTAGGCCTACATTAGCGAGCTAAATTTCTAGCACTATTTCGTAATTAAAAATTAATATTATTACTTATTATTTTCTTTGTACTGATGCTTCACATCTTTCTAGGATACAAGTTTATTAATGTCTGGTTTAAGGTTTCTTTTTTTTTGTCTGCCATGACAATTTCATCACTGATGACTAATTTCGATCAGATAATCTCAAACTGTGAGGTGTTTTTCTAGCTTTCATTATGGAAAAGAACTGCTCACAGAGATAAGTGCATGCAAACAGCTATTATTCTGGCTACAAATTTCCTCAATTCAAATTCAGGACAAAATAACTGTCAAATTTTGGCGCAATCAATTCTATATACGTCGATTTCAACAAAGAACCTGACTGCTATTCTATTACCTCTAGTTGCACATTACCAGCATCAATTTCAGAATAATCAAATGAGAAGGACACAAACAACAAAAATTCTTGCTTATACGTAACGAAGTCACGAAAACGGTAATTAAAAGCATCTACTAACCATTACATTGTTTCTGCCACAGTGTTCCTATTTAACGCTATTTCTGTGAATGCTTTCACCTTTTCTGGACAAATTACTTTAACGACACACTCCTTCATAAAATCACATTCACTAAATGATTTGCTATGGCTTGCAATTAAGCTTGACAAAATGTAGCTTGCTTTCAGTGCAGACTCAACTCCCTTTGTTCAGTTTAACAAATACTATTGTTCAGTTCAAGTAGCTTGTCATCTCTTATTTTCCAGCGTAACAGTTTAACATTATTTTTATAATTTTTTTAGGTGGCCACGCGGGCCGCATTCAAAGTGGTCGCGGGCCGCATGCGGCCCCCGAACACCGTGTTTGACATGCCTGATTTAAACTTTTGTTTATTAAACCTCATAGCCACATTATTTCCAGTGTGGTTTCATTTGAATAGATCTAAGTGTTTCTTAACTGTTGAGAGGCTAGAACAGCGGTTCTCAACCTTTTAAGCTCGGCGACCCCTTTTTACAATCCCCCACTCTGCCTCGCCCCCCCCCCCACCACACACATATACAGCAATAGAAGAATAGATAAAAACAATCCCTATTTTTGATGGTCTTTGGCGACCCCTGAAACTGGAACAGACACAAAATACAGAAGTGAGATTCATAACAAACGAATATTCACATTTGAATAGCGTAGCCCCTTTAGTAAAATCACTAAATTTAGAAAGCCTTCAGGATAAAAGATTTAAGAGTAAAGTAGCAATAATACACAAAACACTGAACCATAATCTTCAAAAACAAAATTTAATAAAATACTCAGAAAGACACAAAGATAAAGGCACATTTCTCATTCCATATGCTAGGACAAATCTGTACAATTGCTTTTTTTTCCTTAGAGCTTTTAGAGCATGGAATGGGTTGCCTGAGCCAGGAAAACCAGTGACTTCGCAGAATGTACCTGTTACCTGTTACCTGTTACCTATCCCTTAGTCTGGTGGACCGTTGGGGCACCAAGCAAGACTTGTGGACCATCTTTCTCCATTCCTCTCTATCCTTTGCCCTGATTAAAACCTCGTTCAATGGTAGGCCCGTCCATTCTTTGATGTTGTCTTCCCACCGCTTTCTCTGTCTGCCTCTTTTTCTTTTTAGCATCTTCCATTATTCTTTCAAGGAAGATATTGAAGAGTGTTGGTGAAAGGAGGCAGCCTTGTTTTTGTGTGGACCAGTAGTATACTTCTCACCTCCGCCCTGGTCTGTGACGGTAGGCGCGGCCCTTGTTAACCCGGGCGACGGCCGAGCCGGTATGCATATATTTTTGGTCATTGTCTCATTTGGCGTATCGAGGGCTAGATAATTGCATGGCGGCGCCCATCCCTCTCCATGCTTGACCACAGCAGAGTACCTCCATTTTGGTGGTTCGCCTTGGTCCTGAACATGAGGCCGTTGTAGTCCATCCTGTGACTCTTCCGCCCTGGCCGGTGACCTTAATCTAGAAGGCCTTTCGCCCAGTGGTGCCATGTTATCACCACCCCCTCACATGGTTTAGTCCGCCATCTGAAGCGGTTTTCCAGGGCATGGCGCTTGGAGCCACATGTGAGAGATTTAGGGGTTGGAAGGGGACCAGTGAGGCCTGAGCTAGCCAGGAAAACCAGTGACTTCGCAGAATGTAAGTTATTGGTTATTATTAAGAATGACGCGTGAAACGTATTCGTCTTGTTTTTTGAAGTACCGTCTGAATTATATAAGATAAGATAGTCATGCACGTTTATCAATGACTTAATTTTTTTCCAGTCCTTGGTTTTCCTGGCTGACTCAGGCAACCCATTCCATCCTTTTTTAGCACTAGTAAAAAAAAGAGGAGCTTTGTACAAATATAAATGTGGTTGGTGGAGAAACTTACACAGAGTTATTTAACAGATACTTTTGAATTGACATTAAGAAACACATGACATCTGACATGTCACCAAAGTTTACCACTGGTATAGTTCAAGGGTGAAAAGTGGGTGCTGATTTTGAATTTGATGAAAATTAAAATTTGATGAAATTAAAAACTGATGAAATTAGAAATCTATAATGATTGATTGACTTCAAATTCAGCGAGCTTAACCTATTAGACCTTTGCTACCTCTGAGACTCAATGAAACGACTTGGGCAACTTAAAACTTCCCCGCCCCTTCGTGGGCGCCCCCCCCCCCGAATTTTATCCTCGGCCCATCGTCTGCTTTTTTTTTTTTTGTATCTCCCAACTGATTTGAAACTCTTTTCTCTTCTCTCTGACCAAAGAATCTTTCAAGATTTTGGCAAGATCAGACCAGAATGACCTTTGCGATTTCCATCTTTCACTATTCTCGAAGTTCATCGCCCACCACCAAAAAGGATTTTTTTTTTTTTTGTTACGACCAGGCGCGTGTCATGACCAGTCACTTTGACAAAGTCAAGAAAAGGGGATTGGTAGGAAAAATCGGGGGATCATCCTTGACTTTTGGATCAAGAAAGGAGGGGGAGTAGGAAGAATGGCGATGTCTGAATCAGGCCATCCGAAGTGGAACTTTTATTAACTAACAAGCGAAAAATAAAAGTACTTTAAATGGGGGAAGAACTCTGTCCTTACCTCTCTCAGTAATGTAGAAGTCATTTTCCTTATTCAATCTCAAAAAAAAAAATAATTAGTAATAATTTATTTGTAAATCGGTTAATTTATATATATTTATTTATTGATGTTTTGTTAGGTACAAGAAATAATTGTTTAAAGTTTCCACTTGATCCAAGAATTGGTGTTGGAGAAATAGTAATAACTACTGTAAACCGAAAAAGGCTTCCACACCAAAATTATTTCCATAGAAAAATCATGGACTAATTGTGGTGATGATGTACAGCCATAAATGTCCCTAAATTTCAGTGACACTTAATCAGCATTTCTCCGCCACACATCTTCTGTAATAAAGCGGAATGATACAGTTATTTACAGGGAAAGAACAAACACAACATAAGGGACTTTTTTTTTTGGATCCCACGTATAAACGTTTTAGGGAAATCAAAGTCGACTGTGGCATAAGAGGATTAGAGCTTCGCGTGCCACCAAAGTGGTGTTCAGTTGGGGGAATGTCTGAAGGTTTACAGAGTGATAGCACTTGGGTCAATACTCGGAAATAGATATGCCATGTCTGCTTATATATGTGTAATGTTCTATATGACATCTGCTTAAAGATGTGTAATGGTCTATATGCCAGGTCTGCTTAAAGATGTGTAATTGTCTATAAGCCAGGTCTTCTTAAAGATCTGTAATGGCCCATATGACAGGTCAGCTTAAACATGTGCAATGGTCTATACGCCATGTTTGCTTAAAAATGTGTAATGGTCTATATGCCATGTTTGCCTAAAGATGTTTAATGGTCTACATGCCAGGACTGATTTAATATGTCTAATGTTACAGGGGCGGACTGGCTATATTGGCATTCATTCAAATGCCCTGTGGGCCGGTACACAAATGCGCCGAAAAGAGCCAACCAAAGGGCCACATGGAAGCAACTATGACACGTATTTAATTGTTAAAAAGGGGCCCTCTGAACGTCGTGTTTAAGGAAATCATGTGCAGACTAATTTGACTTAGCACTGAAACTTAATACAATAGCCAACATGTGTAGACAGTGCTTGTAGTTTACTTATAACAGTGATTCCCAAACTACGCCTCGTGGGCCAAGTCCGACCCGCGAAGTGGTTTCATCCGGCCCGCCGAAACGACAAAACAAAAAGGAATAAATCCCCTCACCAAAAAGGTTGATCAAGTTCTTTTACGTACGTTAGGGCCCGGACTTTTTCTCTGATGGCTTGGTAACATGACCAATAACATTTTGTTTATGAAAAGGGACTAGATGTATAATTTAACAGTGAACTGTTCTTCCCTTTTATTAGAACATGATAATAAGTCAATATATTTTATTAGTAAAGAAAGTGTGGCAGGTTTAAAAAACACAACAACAAATATGGCAACATTTTTTATTTTAGCCGCGAACAAAATTTTTAAAAAATTTCGCCTAGAGGTTGAGGGATTGAATAGTTGCTAAACAAGAGATAAGAAAATGAGTCTGTGGTTAAGCTAGATTTAATGTTGCACATTTCTACAGGGAACAGTACCAGGAAAAAGAAGAAGATGCAGACAGAGAAAGTGGTGGGAGGACAACATAAAAGAATGGACGGGCCTGCCACAGAAAGAGGTTCTAAACATTGCAAAGGATAGAGATGAATGGAAAAAGACAGTCTACAGGTCTTGCTTGGTGCCCCAACGGTCCACAGACTAAGGGATAGGTAACAGTTAACAGGTAATTCAACTTGAGATAAAATGAAACAAATGAAGTAGATTTTAGTAATAATATAAAAATAGTATTTCTCTACAAAATCTAACTCGCTACAAAAACAAAAAATCTTTTCACTCAGTGACTCAGTCAATCTGGAGTGATCTGTCATGATGACAATGCCGTTTATCTTGCATCATTCATAACCAATAGCTAACCTCTTCCCAGCGTCATCACAGAAACATACTCATACACACATAGAAACATGCTCATACACACATAGAAACATGCTC
>JADKLZ010081101.1:25676450-25691396 GCA_021533235.1 Biomphalaria straminea
GACCCCTATCTTGTGGAGACCCCTATCTTGTGGAGACCCCTATCCTGTGGAGACCCCTATCATGTGGAGACCCCTATCTTGTGGAGACCCCTATTCTGTGGAGACCCCTATCCTGTGGAGACCCCTATCCTGTGGAGACCCCTATCTTGTGGAGACCCCTATCTTGTGGAGACCCCTATCTTGTGGAGACCCCTATCCTGTGGAGTCCGCGGGTCTGTAGCTCCGCCTGCCCTACCTTAACTCATTCTCTTTTAATTACAGATAATATCGTTGATTTGATCCCATTAAATTAAATTTGGTTTTATAAACTATAATTTGTGTTTATATAAAAAGAGCATGCTATAATTCTATACCAAAATTTACGTTTTCTGATTACACACAAAAATGTCTTTGAAGTTTGATAGAATGCAGAAATGTGAAAAATTAACAATTCTGTGAGAACGTGAAAAAATAATTGCGGAGTTAAAAAGAGTTAAATCCAGCCATCCCGTCCAGTCCCGGCAAGCTCCGGTGGTCACATCCAACTTGTCCCCGTGCTGATTCAACTGAAGAAGTGACAGGAATGGTCAAAGACGCCAGCGAATCTCTTAGATAACATGAGGCGACATCAGCTTAGGCAGTCACGGGGGGATCAACAGTCCTCTAACTAAGGCTGTCCCCTTCCATTAACTAGAAGAAACAGAGTCAAACACAAGGCCGGCACCGCTGTCCAGAACACTCACACTTAACAAGGCTAACAAGGCAACGACGCACACATACACGAATAGACACAAACATACACGTATAGACACACATATATTCTATCAGTGTAGAAGTTAATAAACGTTTTTTAAATGGCCGCTCAAACTGAACAGATTTAAATTTCTTTTTGAAAAAGTAAACTATGGAAATGTTTAAAATAATTATGTAAACACAAATAGCTTCGAAGAAAAAAAATAAATTTAAATATCTTTTTTTTTTAATTCCTTTGATATATACATTCATGTACGAATAAGCTATTCATTATATAAAAACTCGACAGTTAAATTTTAATATCACTGCCTAGTATGGCGATCTGAGCATCAGAATAAATATAAACTTTATTGAATCCTTAATGCTGCTAGTAAAGTCATTGGCTAAAAACAAACCCCACTTGGGCATCTGTTTTGGAAAAACATTCATAAAATAGCTAAAAATATTCTAGAAATAAAAAAAAATCACGTTTGTGTCAGGATTTTGTGATTTTACCATTTATAAAGAAATTCATAACACCGATAGCAAAGACAAACAGACACAAAAACTCATTTTTTCCTCAGGCAATCAAATCATTCAATAAAATTAAACTCTCTGATATGAACTTTTCGCATACAAATTATAAGTGAGTCTGGTGTGAATGTATGTTTTGGTTTTCTATAGTTATAAGTTGACCGGTCACTTCATCCCCGGTCACTTCATTCCCGGTCACTTCATCCCCGGTCACTTCATCCCCGGTCACTTTCACTTCATCCCCTGGTCATTTCGTCCCCTGGTCACTTCATCCCCCGGTCACTTCATCTCCCGGTCACTTCATCCCCCGGTCACTTCATCCCCCGGTCATTTCATCCCCTGGTCACTTAATCCCTCGGTCATTTCATCCCCTGATCACTTCATCCCCCAGTCATTTCATCCCCTGGTCACTTCATCCCCCGGTCATTTCATCCCCTGGTCACTTCATCCCCCGGTCATTTCATCCCCTGATATTTCATCAATTGATCATTTTATCTAACAAATTGTATTTTATATTTTGTATTGTAACACGATAACAGAGGTGCTTCATGGAAACGTCTTAAAGAACAGCTTTGGCCATCTTGCTCTAACTGGCATAGAAGAGAGAGCCTGGTCGCAGGCGGCTTTAGAACGAGACAGCTGTAGGTCACTCACAAAGGCCGCGAGATACACATTGGAGACCAAAAGAAAAATCCGCTGCCGAGGACAGACGCAGACGGCGAAAAGAAAATCTAAATCGACCACCGATGAACAATGGTTATGTCTGCCCTGGATGTGGCAAATATGTAGGTCATGGCTGGGACTGCGCATCCACGGGAAATTCTGCATTCCTGATTAATCTTCGGACTGGAAGACAAGCCTTATAGTTATAAGGCCATACTCTTGTAGGTCAACGTGACATTGCAGCTTCTAAATGGCGTGGGAGGAGAATTCGATCAGACTGTCTTCTCTGTCTAGGTATTTCCAACAGGTTCTTCTAATCAACAGATTAAGAAGTCTACATTACGGGACGAAATATATAGATTAAAATGTATAAATAATAATGAATCTAATTATCGACTTTTTTTTTCCTTTTCCAATATCGGAAATTCCCAGATAAGAAGTACAGATGTGGAGGAAAAAAATAACAGAAGTCTTATCTTATCTTATATAATACAGACGTTACTTCAAAAAAGAAGATGATTACGTCCTACGCGTCATGCATTCAGTCATGCATATTTACCAGTGACTTAAATTCTGCCAAGTCACTGGTTTTCCTGGCTAGCTCAGGCAAACCATTCCATGCTCTAATGGCACTAGGGAAGAAAGAGCATTTGTAATAGCCTCGATTTCGATAGTCATAATAACAATAAACAGAAATGGAGAAAAGTTAAGGGTGCTTAGAGTATTAGGTAATTTACTGTTTGAAAGTTTCTTCATTAAAATGTTGGCGTCTAGCTTTCTGCCCGTAGGCCCTTAAAATTGATTCTCAAGAGTTTTGTTAAAACAGAAAAGATAATTGGCAAGAGTTTCAGAACGAAGGCTTGCACGATCAGCGTTTTTTTTTAAATTTGAGTTCCTTCAAATGAGTCCCTTAAAATCGGTGGCGGTGCTGGCTACCCCAATTATTATTATAGCTTTTGTATTATTATAGCTTTTATATAGCGCTACTTTCATGCTTATAGCATGCTCAGAGCGCTTTGGTCCAATCTCATTTGAGGACCGGTGGGGGGGAGGGGGTATCTAGGAATTGGTTTCCCATGCTGCCTTTGGGCGCTCAGTAAACACAACTCTGCCCGAGTCGGGTGTCGAACCTCGAGTCCCCTTCTAGGTAGCCAAGCAAGCCAAGCTCAAGCCGCACTTAGCCTCTCGACCACGCTCACCAAAAAAAGTATACTTTTAACAATTCAAGAAAAAGTGTGTTTCACTTCTGTAATAAGAAACTAGAAATTTTAATCTGACTATAAATAAACCGTCTGACTCTGTGTGCAGTAGTGCATTATTATTATTATTATTAAAAGTATACTTTTTTGGTAAGTTGAAAGGTGATCGACGTAACAGAGGTGCCCCACGGAAACGTTTTAAAGAACAGCTTTGGCTTTATCTTATCTTATAAATTACAGACGCGTCTTGAAAAGATAAGATAATTAACGTACTACGCGTGCTCCTATGTTAATCATAGTCGTCGTTATCACTGACTTAAACTCTGCAAACCTTGGTTTGATTGGCTGGTTGCTGTAATAGCACTATGGATGTACGATGGCTGCCTGACCGTGCGGTTTGTGCGATGTACTGTCGTTCAGATTTATCGATGGTCCCGGTTTCGAAACCTGGCCGCTCCCATCCCCCTTTTTCGTCGGGATGTTTGGACTTTGATGTAAACTAACTTCAACTCTGAAGAAACATACGAAACATGTAAAAGAGACAATTAAACAGGAACACTTCTACGGATTTGTCATAGCAAAAGGAATAAGAAATATGCCTTGATCTTTGTGTCTTTCTGAGTATTTTTTAATTAGATTTTGTTTTTGTAATTTTTTTAAAGACATAAAAAAATTATCAACTTGTACCAGTGCCTTAATGCTTGTATATCTTCGTAAAAGCATTAAAAGTCTCAATGGACAGCGGTGTAGCAACCATGGCATTAAGGGGCTCAATGCATCCGGGCCCACGACAATTATGGGCCGTAAGGGCCCTTATGTTCATTATCGTGCTTGGAATTCAAATACTTATTATATACTTTTTTAAAAAAAATCATTATAACTTTATATCTTCATTTATATTTCTTTGGTATATTTACCATAAGTGTAATTAACAATCAATGTAAATATTATTACTGCATTATAAAATTTGTTAAAGGGAAGTAACTCTTACATTGTGAGTTTTGTGTTTCATTTAAGTCTAACGTGTTAGACTTTTAAATAATAATAATTACAATAATGATTGTAACAATAATGATAAAATATTAGTCATTAAAGTGAAAGTGTTATAAATTAAATTTGTTTTTAATTTTGTTAAATGGATCTATCTTTCTGTTATATTACGGTATTTTATTACTAGTTAGGATACACAAATTAATTATATGAGTAAACATTAATATGAACCCCTTAATTGAACAACCTCTTTCACGGTTCCAAACAATAGTTGACATAGTGTTACTACATACCACTAATGTCACAATCTATAAGAATATAAAATAGAATTAAATTATAAAACTGCCTTATCATCAGAATTATTAATTTAGAAAAGAATCTCAAACTTTTTTCTTTAGGGTACTTAAGTTCAACGAATAATAATTTGAGAAAAAAATTCGAAGCCCTACACGCGAATTAATTCAGCAGTAAATGCTGATCAGAAAAATTGATTATATTTATTCTTCTCGAAAACGGAAATATTCTACAACTTCCTCATCAACTTTGAACGGATGTAGATTCAACTCTAATTGAAATAACATCAAACAATTGCTGGCCGAGATAGTCTTTAGAGTACAACCATAGAAAAGAAAGTAAAGTTCCCCTTTCAGACCATATGGTCTATAGGGCAGATGATGTAAAGGTCATCTGATTCTGTGGCCTACGGTTAACGAGGGTGTCATGTGGCCAGCACAAGGACCAACCGCCTTTACTTTTCCCCAACTAATGTCAGGTACCATTAGAGCTGGGTGGACTCAGAGGCGCCCAAGGATCCCGAAATAAAAATCCCAGCCTTCACCAGGATTCGAACCCGGGACCCCCGGTTCAGAAGCCAACCGCTTTACCGCTCAGCCACCGCGACTCCATAGTACAACCATAGACATAAATAAATTAAGATTGGAAAAAGAAAGTAGCCTCATGTTACTTGAAAACATGTATGCCTATTGAATTCGGATTTCCGAATTATGAAAAATTAAAAAATTGCATGATCTTCAGTCTTAGAGATTAAACAAAATGTATAGACATAAAATAAAGTACATACAATTGCAATTCACAAATATTTGTTTCATAAAACTCTCTTATTTGCCAGTCTATATTTATTTATGTCTATGAGTACAACAATATTCTAAAACAAAGAATCAATATTCTACTTCCGTTTGATACCACTTGTGCGTAGCGACATTTTCTTATTATTTTGAAACAAAAGATAATGTCTAGTAACAGGCTTAGTACACCAAATATTGGAACTTGGCTTATCAATATCCTACCTTCTTATACCAAGTAACTATGCTCTTCAAAGACTCGATACCATCAGTATGATCAAATCTCAATCATTCTTATGCTTAAAACTGTATTTTATTATAGCTCTATACTTCATCTTATATGCTATTGCTAAATTTAGAATATGGTTTAATTATCAATTTTTTTTAAACTAATAGAAAACAATCCAACCTAAAATATAATGAAAGTGTTCCGCTCTATTCTCAGTATGTTTGGAAACCAAAGATCTTTCATAATTTATGACACCAACGGTGACCAACCTTACCCGCAATTAAATCTTTTCTAATCCTTACAAGTAGTTTACAAATTTGTTCTTGGAAATATAACCAGATAGTGGGATAAAGAGAGATCATAATGAAGTGCTTTAACTATATATCTGGGAAGCGTGGTCGAGAGGCTAAGAGGCGCTTGAACTTGGCTTGGCTCGGCTACCTAGAAGGGGGCTCGAGGTTCGATACCCGACTCAGGCAGAGTTGTGTTTACCGAGCGCCTAAAACAAACACGGAAACCCCCTCCCCCCCACTGGTCCACAAATGAGATTGGACCAAAGCTCTCTGAGCATGCTATAAGCATGAAAAAAGCGCTATATAAAAGCAATAATAATAATAATAATAATAACTCTTTCTCTGTTATTATTTTTACATCTTTCGAAGGAATTCTTCATTTTGCTCATTACTATTTCACGATTTCATGATTACGCTTCAATAGCATTGTTGCTTTTTATCAGGAAAAGTTTTATTTGGTATAGAATTAAAGGAAAATGCATGCATATAACACAAAATAAAGTTTATACAATCAACCATTAATTTAATTTAATGAGGTCAAAGCAACGATGGTATCGTCGACTAGGAGAGAACGAACTAAAGACGCGTGTTTTCAATGAAATGATATAAAGCATTTAGTCAAAGGAAATACATGAAGACTGCCGGGACTACTGCTCAAACCTCCAGGCCAAAAGGGAAGCGATTCCCGAAGCATTGCAGACAGTTGTAAACAAAACTCCATGAAGGAATACAAACGTCATCAGACATTGTTGTCCTTATAGACTCCTGATCCACTCTGCAAGTGTTCACCAGCTGCATCTCATCTAGAGCTGACGACACTTATCATGATAATCCATCAAAATTCAGTATCACAATATCCCTGGATACAAAGGCAGCAAGGGAAATGAAAAGACTGATCAATTATCAATGGTGGGTCATGTATGCAACAACCAGATAGGCCCGTTATCTACCTCACTCTAAGGCAAATGTCAGTCTATAATCACAAAGAGGAGTGGCTCAACCAATGGGCATCAGGAAACACAGGCACTGAAATTACTACGCCAAACAAACTGGACAGTATTAATTTCTACTCCGGCAAAGAGCAATCTACAAACTTACAACTAAGAACAGAACACACCATTTAGATTACCACCTTAACTAAATAAACCACACACACGCACCTGTCTGTATGCACTGCAACACCCTTATGATACAGTAAACTATATCCTCTTTGAATGTCCCATCTTTACCCACCTTTGGCAGACCCTACTACCACTACAGCCCAACATAACCAACACCTTGTATAACAGTGCTGAAGAAAGCAGTACACAATTTCATCTTGGCACAGTCTGAAAAAAAAGCTTTCATTTCAGAGGTAAAAATCTGGCTAAAAGAAGAAAGAGCAACTGGTATGAAAACATTACGTCGGAAGAATTGCCTTGTGGGAAGTCTTCAGGACTAAGTTGTATTGTTTTAAGGCGCCCTTTAGGACAATTTCTACTGGGTCCTTTATTTAGGACAAACAATACAGAACTAAAGATTCAGCATCAGTCCTTGAAAGTGACATGATTGGCAAATGGCATTGACTTTATAAGGAAATTGCGTAGGACGTAAACATCTTCTGTTTTGAAGTAACGTCTGTATTTTATAAGATAAGATAAGACGAGAAGTTTGAGGAACCTTTCTTGTTTTCCCCATGAGGAATTAGTGTACTTTGTGCACTGTGTGTCTGTCTGTCTGTTATGTTGTCTGTCGGGTGTATTGTCTGTATTATGTTTGCTTGACTGGAAATGTACGCCCAGAAGACTCATATTAGATATTATACGGTATGGCTCAGTTTGGGTTCAGGCACACTCAATTAACTGGTGGGGACCTAACATCGTATTCCTGAACCGGGGCCCACGTGTACCTACGCCACTGTCTATGGGTCCCTAATAGTCATGAGCCTCTACCCAATAGTCCAATTTGTGACATGGTAATTACACTTCTGCTTAAAATTTCCTTTTCCAACAAAGTTGAGCCCCATGAGCCATTTGGATGACCGGGAAGTTCAACAATTTTATCCTAAACATTTTATTTTCACTCAGACGTTATTAAACTAGGTTATAGCCCTTGGATTTACGGAGACTTTACGCAGTTATAGCCCATGGATTAGGTTTATACAGACTCCCAACTGAACAGGTCCTCACATTGCTACTGAACAGTTTCCACTAAATGTCCTCTCCCATGGGACCTAATGTCTGAAAAATTGTGACCTTACAACACAACATAATGTTAAGAACCTTGACAGAGATGAACTGAATGGCTTCCTGGTCGTGAGATTTGAGCTCTTGATTATTGTCTACAAGGTTCATGGGTTGAGTCCCATTTTTGGGATATGATGTAATGATCTTCTTTTCTAAAGGAACATTCTTAACACGTACAAACAAAAACAAATAAAAATTTGTCCTCAGATTCTAGTGAACAGGAAAATAAAACCTATTTCAAATCTATTTATAGAAGAAGCTTGATGAAGCCCAAATGAAGACAAGAAAAAAAATCTTACAAATTGTTATATGCACAACTTAAACACATACTAAGTAACAGTAAAATAGAAGAAAAAGTATCTATGGATCTTCTCATTTTGAGAAACGAAAGGGCACATGACTTTTCCAATTAGTTACTTAAAAGGTAGAGATGCAATTCTATGAAAATTAAATTTTGTTTGGTTTACACCAGTTATTCCCATACATTTTCTTCAAAGAAATAGTTCATGTTTTTAAGTATTTGGCACAGCGGTTCTTAACATTTTAAGCTCCGCGACCCTCTTTTTTTTACAATCCCCAACTCTGCGGCGACCCCACCCACACAGCAATAGAAGAATAGACAAAAAAAAATCCATATTTTAGATGATGTTAGGCGACCCCTCGCAAATCGTCAATCACCCCCAAGGGAGAGCGCGACCCATAGATTGAGAACCCCCTGAATTTAGCAGAACACTTTGCTTATTTTAAAAGAGATTATTTCAGGTGGTGGGCTACTAGTTAAGTCTTCCAGTAATTTGTGGAACAACATTGTTCATGTACATTGTTCGGGGAACAATGGCCTGGACTTATGATTTTCAAAGTAATCTACGAGCACTGACATCGCCGTAACATGACAAGAAACATATTCTAACAGGAGAGTTGTCTCCCTTTCCGACCCCCCCTCCCAAAAAAAAAAATAAAGTACATATTTATTAACTAAAAATATACAAAGATACATCGTATAAAGACGTTACAAGATGTAAACTAGAACTTTAAGAATGGTGTACTATTAAATTGTCAACAAAAATGGAATCAGATCAATAAGATCGATATCTTACCAAAATGTTTACGAAGCCCGACCATTAAAAGCATTTGTTCCTTCACAAAATCTGAGTTCAAATTTTATTATAACATTTGAACAAAAATGTCTGGACATCTGTAAACGGAGGTAAGAATGATTCAAGCTGATATCGTAGAATTACGACTTTTTTTCTCCGGGATCCGTTACGTAATGATAATTCTATCATAATCGTAATCGGCATCCTGTTATATTTATTCATTATCTGAAGAAACCATGGTTTACAGTAGCCAAGCGGCTTAGGCTGCTCGACCACACATCCCTTATTAATAGCACACATTTTTTTTGCTATTACAAAACAGATTTTTATGATGTCCCATTAATTATAATCCAAAAAGAAAACAAAAATCATGAAACACTGAAAACATAATTATCGACAAACACGCAACAGAAAAAGTACAAAAGAAAATTTAGGATTCTATTCCAGACCAAGTTTAACTCAGGTTGTCATTTCTATTTCCGGTCGCCATACTAAAACAAACTCCTGAGGATACGGAGTAAAACAACAAGTAAAAAAAAAACTGGAATAGATCCGTTTGATGACCGCTAACATCTGGCCCCAGGGACGAGATCTGTTTCCCACAGCTTGTTATGGCTTCTTAATGATCGCTGCTTGAAAGCTCCAGTGTTGGTCCTTCCCGATTTACTTGGACTAACATTGGTGTGTGTGTGTCTTTGTGTGCGTGTCTCTGTGTGTGTGTGTTTCATTCTCTGGAATTCACGTTCTCAACGATATTAACGCCAGTAACACACACATACGCAGTCGATAAAAAGTTTTAGTAAATGAGTAATTCTTGAAATTATAAGGAGGGCCTTGACAAGTTATTTATCTCTTCGATTCATTTGGTTCTTTGTGTCGTTTGGTTCTTTGTGTCATTTGGTTCTTTGTGTCAATTTGGTTCTTTGTGTCATTTGGTTCTTTGCTCACTGTTTAGTGCTTTGTTTTATTTGTTCCGTAGCTTTTCCAAAGAAAACAAAATTAAATAATTTCTATTACGACTAATTGAATAATTTATTGGTTCTTTCACATTCTGTTTTTATTAAATTCATGCGTTGCCATATACGATTAATCTATATGAAGAATTATAAATTTTTTCAAAAGAAAAGTGGGAGAAGTAACGTGTACAAGATTCACACCAGTCAGAGGTGTACATTGATATAAGCGTGGCCAAACTATGTACAAGATTCACACCAGTCAGAGGTGTACATTGATATAAGCGTGGCCAAACTATGTACAAGATCCACACCAGTCAGAGGTGTACATTGATATAAGCGTGGCCAAACTATGTACAAGATTCACACCAGTCAGAGGTGTACATTGATAGAAGCGTGGCCAAACTATGAACAAGATTCACACCAGTCAGAGGTGTACATTGATATAAGCGTGGCCAAACTATGTACAATACCTAGCTCAAATAAACAATCCTATTTCTCAGCTATATTTGGCATGAGAATAATACACATTATTAATCGGGATTCGAACTTAGAGCTCCCTTGTTAAGTAGTCAGGGGCTTGTGCAACTTAGCCAAATATCCCGTAGTTGGACGTAGTTATCTTCTCCTTAGAGGAAACGTCTGTAATTTCTAAGATAAGGTAAGGAAATGTTATAGGTAAGGTAAAGTAAAAAAAAAAGTAAACTAAGGTAAAAAGGTACCGTTAGGCAAAAGTGTACAGTAAGGTAAAAAGGTAAGGTAAATGGTAATGTTATTGTAAAAGGAAGGTACGCTAAAGTAAAAATTTAGGTAAGATATGGTAAGATAATGATTCTGAACAGGATAAAACGTCTCATTTCATTAGTACATCACACTCCATGACCCCCGACTCTAGATTCAGTTTGAAAAGAAATGTCAATTTCTGGAATTTGAAGACTACATTAAACTTCAGAACAAACAATCTGGCTTTTCCTAATAAGCTAATTGGCCTGTGTTAAGTCTTGGAGGTATCAGGGGCAGCTAATCCAGCTCAGTCAGACAGTCCCAGCTTTCATCTTTTATTTCACTAGTACATTAAAATGGAACTCACTCTGTCAGAATATTCTAGAGACGGACGGTTATTTCCTGTGCAGTAAAATTAATACGGACGGCAGTGACACGACTATGACTTTGTGGAAGGGGAGGGGGTGGGGCAGTGGCGTAGCGAGGTACCCGTGGGCCTGGGTTCAGCAATATGACTTGGGGGCCCTTCACAGTAGGTTGAGTGTGACTTCAACCAATTTGAGAATTACTGTATCTTATGAAAGAGTATAACACAGACAACACATACAGGAGACAGCACATACAGGAGACAGCACATACAGGAGACAACACATACCACAGACAACACATACAGCAGACAACACATAACACAGACAACACATACAGGAGACAACACATACAGGAGACAACACATAACACAGACAACACATACAATAGACAACACACACAGGAGACAGCACATAACACAGACAAAACATGCAGGAGACAACACAAAAAACAGACAACACAAAAAACAGACAACACATAAGGAAACAACACATACCACAAACAACACATACAGGAGACAACACATACAATAGACAACACATAACACAGACAACACATACAAGAGACAAAACATAACACAGACAAAACATACAAGAGACAAAACATAACACAGACAACACATTCAGGAGACAACGTTATGTTAAGTAGACAGGACAATGGTTTTAAGCAGTTATTTATTAAAAATCATAGAACGTTCGATTTGAATATTGAATGAAGAGCTTTATCGAAAAATTTTAAGAGTTACGTTTCTTGTATAGAGTTAATATTACAGTCATAAGATTAGGGTTAGTGTTATTTTGTTCTGACACCCAGAAATAGAATGAAAGAAAAAACAAATATACAATGATTAACAAATGTAAAATATTTCACTGCCTATAAATTTATTTTTTTGGGGGGGGGGGAGGTTGTTTAAAACTGGGCGTTTTATTGGAAGTTTTAAAAAAGAACGAAATGGCCATTTGAAACATAAGTATTGTGATCAATGCAACGGGCGTAGCCGGTGTGTAATTCTGGTAAATAATAGGTAATACCTTGACCTGTTGTGGAACTTAAATCTTTTCCTTAAATGTATATCATTGGAAATTGTAGATATAATTACAACAAACAATGTGAATGATATTGCTGCATACAAATGTCAAACCTTAGTTATTTATTATCACTGGCCTAAACTTATTTATAAAAATAGTTTTTAAATCAGGAAAACACATTCAAGTAGTGGGAAGGCTCTACACAGCTGAAACACAACACTGAACTCCTTGTTTAACGAGTAATTTTATTGATCCATATTGGATAAAGGCAACAAAACGGGATAGCCAAGGCAATGGGGCACCGTGTCACGACTATAGAAAAGACAGAGGACTATCAATAACAAAGCCACTGACTTCCGGACAGTAGTCGCTGGATGAACTCTTTCTGTTGTGTTTGTTCTATTTATTTGTATGTTTCTGTTGTGGTGTCTTTGTAATCACAACTGATTCGCATAAGGATCAATAAAGCAGTTATAACACTTTGCTATACGGAAGTGAAACATGGTTAACCTACTGTTGGCAGGAAATAAAGCTAAATGTGTCCGATGCTTAAAACTGATTTTTTAATTCAGGCGGCAAAGATAAAACAAAATGAGGAAGTGCTATCAAGAACAGGGTGCCAGGACATCCGATGTCTTATCAGCAGCAGACGCCTTGGATGGCTTGGCCACGTTCATAGAAAGCCATATGGTCGACTCCCACAGGTCATTCTTTATGCCGATCTATTAGAAGGCAGGAAAGCCGCTGGTCGTCCATTTTTACGGTATACGGATGTATGCAAACGTGACTTCTTAAGGAAACTGTCAGCTAGAGTTAAGCCTTCGGCTCTTGGAACTCTAGGCCAGCAAAAGTGAACAAGAGCTCCCTCTCACAGGCCTAAATGAGAATAGTGTACACTGTTCTGTCTGGCGGGTGGGTCAGACTCGCGGCAAGAGGCCACGTACACTCCCGCCATGTTTCTTTTGTATACCAGGCTAACTGCGAGGGACACGCCATTTATGTTACGACCCCCTAAGGAACAGCGCCTGGATCGTGACAATGTTGTGGGAGCTTTTTTACAACTCCGCGCAGTGCAATGAGGATGCTCTCGCACCCCTTAGGCATCCCCACGGGAGTCTTGTTTTGCTACCCTTTAGCCTAATCGTTTCCTCCTACGATCGTTTCCACCCGGGCCCCACTATTAGGCAGGGTAGCATACGTGACATGAAGCTCTTAAAAATGACGCTAGCAGCTGGGAAAAAGTAGCACTGGATAGATCCACACGAAGAGCGAGCGTAAAGAAAGGTCTCGGATTGCAGATCGCTTACTAACCAGAAATAGAAAAGGGTGAAAGGGCAATAGCGCGTGTTGATTACAGAAACCCAACATGTGACCACAGCTGAGTATCGAGGATTGTTTTCTTTAGTCACACAAGAAGTTGCAAAGGAATAATTACATAACATATCACATTAACCAGAGAGATTGGAAGCTATAGAGTTTGTTTGCTGCTATGTAAACCTATGTTCAAATCAGTGAACATCAATACTGACCAGTGGGAAGACATAGCTCTAGACCGCACCAGATGGAGAGAGACAGTGACCAAGAAAGCTATGGACAGTGAAAGAGCATGGGCCTCAGCTCTGGAAGAAAAACGGACAACGCGGAAAATGGCCAGCTCCTCTACCACTGTAGCGAAGACCACCTTTACCTGCGATACTTGTGGACGGGAGTGTCTCTCCAAAATAGGGCTCCACAGTCACACGAGGAAGTGTGCGAGATGAACCATAGTCGTTCTACGACTGAAGGAGGCCAATGATGATGTAAACCTAAACATAAATAATCATACAATCAAAGTAGAAGTAACATAAGAAGACAATATTAGTATGTAAGCGCTTTAAAAACTGGATTCAAACAATTCTAAAAACATGTTTCTTCCACCAATATTTATCTTTGCATGACAGACAGGGCAAATAAATGGAATATAGAAAAAAAAATAACTAAGGTCTAGGTTTTAAAACACACATAAATTTCCCTTGCATTTGGCAAACGATCTCACTGTAGTTCTATTTAAAAAAGCGTCTCTCAGCCTAGAGTACACGCACCCTGCCTGGTCTAGTGATGAATATAACGGAGCTACTTCTGGGACACAATAGCCCGAAGGATGAAAGAGTAGGCCATTGATGACAGGAAGTTAATATTTGGACAAATTTCTTGTAAACTGAATATCACTTAACATGTTTTCAAGGTAAGATTTCGGTTTCAGAAGTTTAATTAGTACAACGAAATGACAAAAAAGTCGTCTGAAGATATGAAATTTATTCACGTCTGCTAATTTGACGACAAACCGGAAATCTCTAAAGATTTATTAAGCATCGATATTTTTACATTAATGCTAATGAAACGTCTGTTTCAGTGTGCGTGGGAGGAAGGGGAGGATAGAAGAAATATAGGAGACGACATTCAAGTGTTAAATAAAGCTATTTGTTTAGAAGACGACATTCAAGTGTTAAATAAAGCTATTTGTTTAGAATTAAGAACGAAAATGCATCTAATTTATAAAGCATATTTAAATAGTTGTTGTTTTTTTTTTTGTGTCTATTAACGAACTTTTTAAATTAATAATTTCCCTAATGAGAAACCAAATTAACACAATTTGATATTAATTTACGTTTTGGCATTAAAGTGAGAGAGACAGAGAAAGAGAGAGAGAGAGAGAGAGAGAGAACGAAACAGAAAAAAAGAAATCGAGAGAGAAAAGAGAGAGAAACAGAGAGAAAGAAAGAAAAGAGAAAGAGAGAGAGAAAGAGAGAGAAAGCGAGAGAGAGGAAGAGATAGAAAGAGAGAGAGAAAGAGAGAGAGAGGAAGAGATAGAAA
>JADKLZ010081101.1:25749520-25762020 GCA_021533235.1 Biomphalaria straminea
CTCTCAAACACTGCGAGCAGAACTAAAGCAAAGAGTCAAACTGAATGGCCTAAGTCCCGGCGTCCAATCAGAAAGCTTGTCAACAGGAAGTGACGCCGGGACATTAGTGAAGTCACTTGTTTTGATGACTGAGCGTGATAGTGAGAGAGAGAGAGAGAGAGAGTTGAAAATATTAAACAGGGAAAGATAAAAGCTAGAAATAGAGAGATTGAGATATGAGAGAGAAAGAGAGAGAGGGAAAAATAGAAAAATATAGCATGAGAGAAATTGATGTAGGGTAAAGAAAGAAAAACGGAGAGCGAAAAACGAGAGAGCAAATTAAGATAAAAGAATGAAAGAGAGAGTAAGGTAGAGGCAGAAAACGACAAAAAAGAAAGAAAGAAAGAGAGACAAAACAAGAAAAGTAAAAGAGAGAGAAAAAGATAGAGATATATTAGATAAAAGAGAGAGAGAGATGGATCAGAGAGAGAAAGAGGAGAGTGGCGGGAGAGAACTGTTGAGAAGAAGAGAAGAAAGAAGAAAAGGAAAAGATAAACAAAAAGATAGTTGGAAATGATAAGAGAGAGGGAGAGAAAGAGATAAAAGATAGAGGTTAAGAGAGAAAGAGATAAAAAGCGAGAGAAAGAGATAGAAAAAAAAGAGAGAGAGAGAGAGAGATAGAGATATAGAAACACAGATAAAGAGAGAGAGAGAGAGATGGAAAAAGCAATGAAAATAAAAACAGACTAAGGCTCTGACTTTAGTAGGCCTCTCTGCCTTCTCATTCCCCCAAACCGAGTTCTAACTGAAGGCAGGTCATGAAGTTGTTGTTCCATCCATTTGACTTTCTTTTTGCAATTACATTTCGCAAATGTTCCGGTACACGCCAACCTTCAATCAATTCAATGGTTCTCAAATGAAACTATGCAAGAGACATCTCTATGTGCTCCATCGATTTTTTTTACCCAAATTAAACATAACATCTTCTTTTGTTTCTACTGCTGGTCTGTTATAAACTTCGATTGCCATAATAAGAACATTATGTAAAACTATATTGCACCCTATTCTACCCTAGTCTCATTATGATGTGTTGTATTTAACAGTTTGGGGCGTGGTGGCCGAGAAGTAAAGTCTTGGCTTTGCCACCGAGGGTTCCAATCCCTGTGAAGACTGGGATTTTTAATTAGGGGTCTTAAGGGCGCCTTTGAGCCTACCCAAATCTAATGAGTGCCTGACATTATTAGGGGAAAGGCGGTTGCTTGTTGTGCTGGCCACATGTCACCCTTGTTAAGCATGGACCACAGAAAGATAACAATTACATCATCTGTTGTATAGATTGCGATGTATGGAACGGGTACTATATAACAGACATACACATAGGAAGCCCTGCCGAAACAAAGAAATAACACATGACTGGGTCATCAGGCCTTCATCACACACAAACGATCAAGACAAACAATACACAAAATAGTGCTTTTAAATAACGTCTGATGTTGTTAGCTATCGAGGCATTTATTTTATTATATGCATTATCATCATCATCATTATCCTCTATCGGTTTTATTATGTGTATCATCATCATTATCCTCTGTCGATTTTATTATGTGTATCATCGTCATTATCCTCTATCGATTTTATTATGTGTATCATTATCATTATCCTCTACCGATTTTATTATGTGTATCATCATCATTATCCTCTGTCGATTTTATTATGTGTATCATCTTCATTATCCTCTATCGATTTTATTATGTGTATCATCGTCATTATTCTCTATCGATTTTATTATGTGTATCATCATCATTATCCTCTATCGATTTTATTATGAGTATCATCATCATTATCCTCTGTCGGTTGACTTTCGTAGTAAGGGTACTGTGACCTGCTAACTACTGTGAAAAAGCGCAAGCTTAAAATCTATGGCCATATAACAAGATCTTCGGGGCTCGCAAAGACCTTCCTCCAGGGAACAGCACCAGGAAAAAGAAGAAGAGGCAGACAGAGAAAGCGGTGGGAAGACAACATAAAAGAATGGACGGGCCTACCATTGAAAGAGGTTCTAAACAGGGCAAAGGATAGAGAGGAATGGAAAATGACGGTCTACAAGTCTTGCTTGGTGCCCCACAGACTAAGGGATAGGTAAGGTAAGGTAAGGTATGGTAAGACAGCTCGGCTAATCAAACTTCATTTTTTCCAAGTCAGCAGCTGTTCTTAGCAGGGTTTCAATATATGGGTCGGCATATTCTTTTATCATTATGTTATCCAGTTTTTCTTTGGACGGCCCGTTCTTTGTGTTCCCTCCACTGTACCTTAAAGAATGACTTTTGACAGTGAGTCATGTCTTACCATATGACCAAACCATCTCAGCTTTCGTCTCTTTACGGTATTGGAGAGCTCCTCTTTTTTTGCCAATCAGAGTGTTGACTTATGAAGATGCAAGATCCTTTTCTTTTCTTAGTATGTTTATGTGTATTATACTATTAAATAGAGCTGTTCACCCCTACTATAGGAACCCTTTAACAACAATAGTCTCTACACAATTTAGTTGAGTAGATCCCGGAAAATTTTAACAGAATTAGGATGGATGCCTGGTACAACGATTTGGGTTCGGGTTTAAACCCTGCCCGCTGCCATCCTCCGTCGTCCTTGAGTCAGGTTCTACTAGGAAGCAGGTTTCGAAGTCTGATGGAACACCAGTACCTTGTAAAACCAGTAGCTTTTCATATTCCGTGTTTACCAGTTTTCGGGTAGTCAGCACAACATGTGAGACTCCTTAAGCTAATTCATCTGAGGACAGTGCTAGGACAGTTCATTCAGGTACCGCCACACCCGCTGAACTCAATATTGATCAATGGCGTGATCGAACAGAATGATGAGGTGGACACGGTGGAGGGACAGGAGGACTGAATACGTGAGAGGCGCCCTTTTTTAAGGAGTAAATACGCCTCTAGAGCCCCCCCCATACCTTAACTGTTACCTATCCCTTAGTCTGGTGGACCGTTGGGGCACCAAGCAAGACTTGTGGACCTTCTTTCTCCATTCCTCTCTATCCTTTGCCCTGATTAAAACCTCGTTCAATGGTAGGCCTGTCCATTCTTTGATGTTGTCTTCCCACCGCTTTATCTGTCTGCCTCTTTTTCTTTTTCTGGTACTGTTCCCTGGAGGAAGGTCTTTGCGAGTCCCGAAGATCTTGTTACATGGCCATACATTTTGAGCTTTCGTTTCTTCACAGTATTTAGCAGGTCATCATGGGGTCCGATCGCTGCCGTAACCCCCCAATAACCCTGGGACATATCAGAGTGACTTCAATGTCTACGTAAATCTACATATTAAGATTCGGGATGAACGACACAGCAATGTCAATCAATGAATTTCTTTAGTTTCTATTTTTAGATGCTAACTTTAGAAAACTAGTGTTTTAGCTTTGTTATAATCTTACTGGGTATTGATTGATTTTTTGTACAAATGTATTTTACATGGTGGCTGCGTGATTAATCAACCATAGCACCTCTACAATTCTCTGTATATATTGAACTAGAAAATCGTAGGAGGTATTTATTTCACATATTGAAGTAATGTCCATAATATATAAGATGAGATAAGATAATAATAATAATATTAATTTTATTTGTAAAAATCTGTTAAAAAATTCAAACAGGCTCAAGGCGCTGTGATAATAGTACGTATATAATAGGTGGGGCCTAGTGGCTGCGTGATAACGCGCTTGGTCTCCGTACCGAGATTGCTGGAGTTCAAATCCTAGTAAAGACTGAGATTCTGAATTTCTGGGTTTTAAGGGGGTCACTAAATGAACGTTGGTGGCTATGGTACATTTTTTTGTAGGCAAATTAAAATCAATTAGTCTTTGTGCTGAAAGCATGAAATCCTCGTTAACAGTGAGACACAGAAACAGATGACCTTTACATCGTCTGCCCAATAGGTTGTAAGATCTGAAACGTGTAGCTTACTTTTAGTATAATTATTATTATAGCTTTTATATAGCGCTACTTTCATGCTTATAGCATGCTCAGAGCGCTTTGGTCCAATCTCATTTGTGGACCATTGGGGGGAGGGGGGTATCTAGGAGTTGGTTTCCCGTGCTGCCTTTGGGCGCTCAGTAAACACAACTCTGCCCGAGTCGGGTGTCGAACCTCGAGCCCCCTTCTAGGTAGCCAAGCAAGCCAAGCTCAAGCCGCACTTAGCCTCTCGACCACGCTAGGTGTGTTTTTAATACACCTGACAAGAAAGTGTTTAATTACAGGGAGATAAAGAAAACACAAAATTACTAAATTGCACATTTAAACTTGATGACCTCCCTTAGAAGTCCTCCAAGACTTAATGGTGGTGTGCATAAAGAATGAGACTATAGATGAGTGCATAAACGTCAACAGTTTCTGGTTCTTTAAACTGCCCTCAAGTATTTCTCATTCAGCCTCAAGTGTCATGTATATATTCTCATTGGTACAGGCACGAATAGTTCTCAAACCACATAAGCAATGGCCCCAGCGATAGAAACCCAAAATGACAAGGATTGGAAAAAAATCCAATATCATAAGACCCACGTCGCACAAGACCAGTACTATCATACTACAGCCACCTGTTAACTATCACAAGGCTACTTGATCTCTTAAGCCAAACAACACATTGACCATTATCACAAAAAAATAAAGTCTGTCATCCTTAAAAAAAAAAGTGGAAAGTATACCCATAACACAATGATCCCCAACATACGGCCCGCGGGCCAGATCCGCTCACGAGGTGGTTTCATCAGGCCAATCGAAATGTCGACACAAATTGTAGAAAATCCCCATCCAAAAAGAAAAAAAAAAGGTTGAGAATGTAGAATCTACCAGGTGAAGTGAACGGATTTTTACTTTTCGTCGAAAATGTTAATAAACCAACATATTTGATTTGAAATTAATGTGTGGCTGTTTTAAAAACAAACAATATATAGCGGTATTCTTGATTCGTTCAACTACGCATAGAAATTGGAAGATAGTTGGGCCTATGCACCAAGAAGAGACAAGAAAAAGAGTCAGTGGTGAAGCTAGATACCATATTGCTCAAATTTAAAGTTTAGAAATGAAGTCATTCTCTGACTCTTAAAAGAATATGAACTTAAAATACCCCATTAATTAATTACTAGATCCATATGTTTCAAGTAAATTTCAATTTTTTACATTTTCGGTCATGTGGCCCGCGTAACGAGTGTCGGAAATTAAAATGGCCCGCGGGTGGAATTAGGTTGGGCATCACTGGTATATCAAGTTACATTCAATTAATTAAAAAAAAAATAGTATTATGATCCTGATAGTCGTTGTGCTGGCCATACGACACTTTTGTTAACCGCCAGCCAAAGATACTGAGCTGAGATATTACGAGCTCTCATTTATCGCGAGGTTTAAAAAACTGCCTTTTTTGTTGTAACTTCAGGCGCCACCAATCAGCACTGATTAAACTTACAAGTAATAACTTCTCCTGGAAGTCTAGATCTATAAGGAAGATTAAAAACTCGCTTGTCTCTGGCCAAATGTTGACTAGGGTGCTACTTCATTAGTTCAAGGGAACGAACTTTAAAAAAAAAGTCTTTCTTGCCTTTAGCATTCTCTGATATAGAGCATCTTTCATGCTTACATCATACTGAGTGCACTTTGATCCAATCTCGTTTGTGGACCAGTTGGAAATACAGACTTTATGGAAGAAAATTCCCGAGCTGCTTCTATACTCTCATCAAACACAACTCAACTCGAGTGCGGATTTGAACGCGTTCCCCTTTGATAGCTAGCCAAGCAACTTTCGCCACTTTGCCAAAAATCATTTTCACCGATTGACCACCAAGGTTCCTTACAATGTCCAGGGTGAATGAAATTTTTAAGCTCTGTTAATGGTGAAATTAAAATACTGTGACAAGCCACGTAAGCCAGTGTTTCTCAAACTGTGGTCCGCAGACACACAATTTTCCGTGAAGCGACTGAAAGTGGTCCGTAGAAAGATGAAAATTGCTAACAATTAAAATAACTTCGCATAAAGCCAGTTCTCCGATTGTATAAGTTAAATACTTTGAAACTCGACCCTCACTACTGTTTGTCTATTCCGTATTATTCTAAGCTTGCCATGGATGTGCTATGTGGCAAAATAAGTAGGTCACAGCTGGGAATGCGTTGCCACTGGAAATATTGCATTCCTCATTAATCTTCGGACTCGAAGACAAGCCTTATTATTATTATTCTATGACGACTTAAACCAGAGATTTTAAAACATTCTTAACTTGGAGGTTCCCCACTAGGTATTCAAGCGTTATACTTTGTGCTCTTTGAGCTGGGCATAAACTCACTCCAAAAATCAAATCAACCTCATCCAAGTCACTAGATTTATTTGTAAATTTTAGTTTAAACAAAAGTTATAATCTCAATAAACATTACTTTAGAAAAAATGTTGTTATTAAATACATTTTTACATATATAATATTCATTTGTCTAGCTTTTTCACTTATGGGGCCGTGGCAAGTCTAGACTGTATAGGGGCTCCCCGAGCCAAAAACGTTTTGAGAACCTCTGATGACATTTGAACAACTCTGCCGCAATACGATGGGAACGTGTTTGTAATGGCAGGGAAGTCATCTCGCCATCACCCAGAAATGACGTCATAGAAAGAAGACCAAAAGTGAGATATGCAAATAGCTCTATTAGATATGGGTCAAGGAGCAGACGACACTATCAGATCTCTGAGACAAGAGAGACACCCGGAAGTGTGTTTAGAACTTCGTTGAAATGGCGTTGGGGGGGTGGCAGTGGCGAAGAGGGGGTCGATATATCTTCGAAAAGATTGTTCCACGTTAGCATACATTAAAACGTGGATAGGTTACAGTGGATACGGGTAATGTAAATAAAGAAGACAGGTGTAGGTGGAATAGATTGTCTTAAGATTAAAATCGTGTTGGTAGGTATACCTTTAAAAATAAAAATCATCTTTTTAGTTTACAATCGCATCAGGTTTCAGCCATCGGCCGAAGCGTACTTTAAAAACGAAATTAAGCTATTCTGAGTCAGCTGGAATTATCATAACTCTCTAGGTCACCGCGATTATACTCCTCTTCGAGAAATATTAAGTGTGAACTTTAATGCTAATATATCTTACCACAATTTTTATCTAGATCTGGTAAATAAGAAAGTTATTAATAGCTTCTGATTAACTCATATTGTATTGAAACGATACAGTTCATTCCTCGTCCCATATGCTGTGACAAATAAGTACAAATGCTCTCTCTTCCCTACTGCCATTAGAGTGTGGAATGGGTTGCCTGACATGAAAACCAGTGACTTGGCAGAATTTAACTCATTGGCAGGGGCGTAGCTAGAAATTTTCCATCGTTTGGGGGCCCGGGGGGACTGACCTCTTTGGGGGCCCCTAGATTTTGCGTAATACTTAATTTTTAATGTAAAAAACACTCATTTGGGGGCCCCCCTCAAGTGGGGGCCCGGGGGGATTTTCAAACTCTCCCACCTCCTCCCTCCTCCCTAGCTACGCCACTGGTCATTGGTTAATATGCATGACTGAATGCATGACGCGTAGGACGGAATCATCTTCTTTTTTTTTTTTTGAAGTAACGTCTGTATTATATAAGATAAGATAAGATAAGATATGTTGTAATCATTTAACTTGTAACATAAGACCTCTGTCATGTGGATGTTAGGGTTAGGGTAATTGTTATTCAGTTTTTCTCCTTGCTTACTACGTGGAGATGGACCAAAGGAAATAGCTCCTTTTTGCGCTTCTTCGCTATTGTTACCTTGCTTTTTATGGGTCTTTTTTATTATTATGGGAAGCGTGGTCGAGAGGCTAAGTGCGGCTTGAGCTTGGCTTGGCTACCTAGAAGGGGCTCGAGGTTTGACAACCGACTCGGGTGAGCGCCTAAAAGGCATCACGAAAAACCAACTCCTAGATACCCCCTCCCCCCATTGATCCACAAATGAGATTGGACCAAAGCGCTCTGAGCATGTTATAAGCATAAAAGTAGCGCTATATAAAAGCAATAATAATACTTATTTATTCATTTATTTATTGTTGCCTTTTTATGATGCTTCTATTTAACTCGTATATTTGTGAAACCTAAATCTGTTTTGGTGTTTGTAGTTGTTCCTTCTGGTCATGGCCACATTTCTATATGCTTGCGAGTCTTGGACGCTGACTGCAGAGCTAGAGAGGAGGATCCTAGCAATGGAACTGAGATGCTACAAAAGAATCTTAGGCATCACATTTAAAGACCGCGTAACAAACCAAGAGATTAGAGACAGGATTACTGCAACGATCGGACCCCATGATGACCTGCTAACTACTGTGAAAAAACGCAAGCTAAAAATCTATGGCCATATAACAAGATCTTCGGGGCTCGCAAAGACCTTCCTCCAGGGAACAGTACCAGGAAAAAGAAGAAGAGGCTGAAAGAGAAAGCGATGGGAAGATAGCATAAAAGAATGGACGGGCCTACCAATGAAAGAAGTTCTAATCGGGGCAAAGGATAGAGAGGAATGGAGAAGGACGTCTACAAGTCTTACTTGGTGCCCCAACGGTCCACTAGACTAAGGAATAGGTAACAGGTAATAGTTATTGCTTCATGTAAGAACACCTTCAGCAATCTAAAGTCGTCCCAACTTCCATATTCCCGATCCGAGTATTAAATGAACGTTATAAATTCATTGCAATTATTCTATTTTTCTTTATGATTTCCGTGGAAATTAATAAAATAATAGGTCTGACATTTTAACATCTCATTTAGATCTAATTGTAGGATATAGATTTGACTCGACGATCCTACAGAAGATTGATCAGAGTGTATTCTCGCGTTCATTGTCGCGTGATGCGTATCAAATGCTTCAAAGATCAAGGGAATGTTTTTTATGTCAGTCAATTTGTTAACAATTGAATCGTGTCTAGATTTGGATCTAGACATCCAGGAAAATACTTCTTAACCTCAACGTGGCACTCCGGTGGAAAATGTTGTAATTAGGTAATTAGGCCGATTAGGAAGGAAAAAAAAAGAACCGCCTTTGGGATGCCTAAGGACCGAGCCCATTGCACTGGCGAAGATGGTAAAAAAGCCCCAACAAATATTTACTATTCACACCGTTTCTCAATAGGCCATATTTATAGCGGGCATCTGCACAGCTGGTGAGGTACAGAGAAGGAATATGCGGTGTTTCCCTGGTGTGCTCGGCCTATAGGATAGCTTATGACCAGAGCGTCTTGGGATAGATGCCATCGGTAATATGGATGCATTAGAAATAAAAAGAAACTCCAAAGAATTCTAAATGCTGCTGGTAAAGTTATCGGAAAAAACCAAACCTCATTCGGGCAGCTGTTTGAGACAAACATTCACAAAAAAGCTAAAAAGATTCTGGAAATAAAAAATCACCCTTTGGGTAAGGTTTTTTTTTTATTTTACCATCACAAAAGCGATACAAGACACCGATAGCAAAGACTAACAGACACAAGCTCTCTTTTGTTCCCCTAGCGGTGAAATCATTGAATAGAAATAATTTGATATAAACATAAACTATTTTTTCACATGTAAATTTTGAATGAGTCAGGTATGAATGTTTTTTTAGGCTTGATGTTTTGTTTGGTGTAATGCACAAATTGTAAGACAAATTTCCTCACGGACAATAAAGATTATTATTATTATTATTATTAATAATTTACATCTGTTTCAATCTTTCCCAGACAGAAGTTGGTTCAGACAGGCAGACAGAGGCAAGCTTCCATCAACCTTGACTTCCAACAAGACTCAACTCTCACAGTAAGATCTAGACATCAAGATCCGTAAACACTTTTTGTGTTAGAAGGGATAAAAAAAGATTTCCATAAATGGAGGGAAGCCATTAAGAACAAGCATCTGTCGGTGTATCCGTTGTACATATAATAATTTATTTGAATTGTTCAGCACTATATAATATAATATAATATAATATAATATGTATAGTAGTTACGCTGACGTTGTCAAGTTGTAATCAAACTGAATTTCCATTAGATTGGATCAATAAAATTATCTTATCTTATAATCAACTTTCTAAGCTTTTTGATCGCAACACAAAGTAATGTCTTTAATCAAGTTGGCAACAGTCCAATTTCAATATGACACCTTTGACATTGTTTACTTAAGTCTATTTCGAAATCTCTCCCTATTTTCGACAGGTTCCATTATATATCCTCTACATTTCATCAAATCGCTTTCTCTACTTTGTCTATTTTACTAAAATTGATCTCCCCCGAAAGGAGAACGGGATCTTAGAAATCACGTAGAAAACTCGGAGCAGACTACTCTGATTAACTTTTTTGTGTGAAAATCCTCAATATATATATTTCTTTAATTTAAACCTCCAAGCCTTGTCCGGTCTAGTTCTATACATATAAAAGAATCTGCGAATTAGAACGTTCTAAATTTGACTCCATCGAAAGAGAGCCCCTCACGTCTGCCATCTTGCGACAATCAATCATTCATCCGACTTGCCACCCAGGCTTGTCACCCTAACTTGACGCGGTTAGCGCTGCTTCGGGGAAATCCGATAATACTAATCAATTCTATTTATAGATCATCCACAGAATTGGACTAGAAACACTGAGCTGATTTGGCTCGGAATTTCTACTTAGAAAAACTTAACTAAATAACTTTAACAATAAGTCTTTGAACAGTGAAACTGCGATTTTTTTTGGTCTCAACTTAAGTTTATGTTTACTGACCGATAGAAAAAAACAAGATTTAAAAAAAAACATAAAACAAACAAGACTTTCTCATCTATCACCATTAAGGACTGTTTAAAATTAGACTTGATTTGTCTATTCAATTGTTTTAGGAAGATAGAGCACTGTCTAGCATTCTACGTTTTAAATTTATGTGTACAGATAAATAAGAAACAGAACAAATGTTAACTTCAATTCAATGTGGCTATCAGTTCGTACAGAATTTTAAAACATAAAATCCTGAGAAACTGTCAAAACTTTTTCATTTTGTTTGTTTTTCGTTATGTTGTCAAAGTATCCATGGCAACCAAACAACTTGAATAAAGGAATTAGTTCCAAAATTATTATCATCAGAAACTTATAAGAAAAGAATTTATTTCCATAATTCATTTTTAAAAGACATTCAGAAACTATAAATTGTATTCGCAATCGCTTCAAAGCTTTCACCACCATCTTATATTATAAAGTTTACACACATATTCATAAACATTCAAACCATATACAGACCTGTAAGTATTCCGGCTAGATTACTAAAATAATTTAACATCGAGTACAAAGGAATAACTTACATACATTTATTATTATAGCTTTTATATAGCGCTACTTTCATGCTTATAGCATGCTCAGAGCACTTTGGTCCAATCTCATTTGTGGACCAGTGGGGGGGAGGGGGTATCTAGGAGTTGGTTTCCCGTGCTGCCTTTGGGTGCTCAGTAAACACAACTCTGCCCGAGTCGGGTGTCGAACCTCGAGCCCCCTTCTAGGTAGTCAAGCAAGCCAAGCTCAAGCCACACTTAGCCTCTCGACAACGCTTCCCACACATACGTTTTCAGGCATCATTTACTCAGGCGAGGGTGCCGAGGGATTTATAAAAAAGGTAACGACACTTGCCTATTTTAAAAAGGACAAAAATCTGACCCAGGAAATTACAGACCAGTATCACTAACCAGCATCGCATTTAAAATACTAGCACACATAATAGGTAGCAACATTATAAACCAGCCTACTTATATAAACGTAATGTCCTAGCTCCATACACGCGATGGCCTACTTGTTAATTATTCCGGTAGTTCGCGGAACACCTCTTCAGGCCTTGCGGGACACTAGGGTTCTGCGGGACACAGTTTGGGAAGCATTGGTCTTCAGACCAAAGGCTAGAAGAGTGAAGACTTGACACTGCCTCCTGGCAAATGCCTCTCTTGGAAGTTACTGAGGTAAACGACCCCCCCCCCCCCCAAAATTAATTTCAACCAAATTGGAAATAACCGAAGGGAGTTTTATATTCCCCTTTAAGTAAATCTCGGCCTTGACCTTTCTGACTTCAATTTCGAACTATTTTTGCAAAAGGGGGGGGGGGGGGACAACTTTTGTAAATTGTGTTCAAGAGCCTCAGCAGACGATTAAGCAAACATGGCGATGTGCGGCTGCGCAAGGGACGTGCAAGGTTACCCAAGTCGAGGATGAAATTTAGCGACAACAAAGATTGTAATCGCCGAGATTAAAACAGAGAGGGGGGGGAGATCGCATCATTCCATTGCTATCTGACTGACGACAGCTTCCGGTAGACGTTCGTTCGGAATGTTCCACAAAAAAAAATGTAAATAAGGCCCAGGAAGATAAGGGGAGAATATTCATCATTTGGTTGAGTCTCCCAGACTTTGGAGTTGATTTTCCTGGAAAACAAATGAATATCGTTCTTTCTGTGTGTGGCACTTTTATTGAAGTGTTTGGACAGAGGTCCAAAAGGTTTTTAGAGTTTAGAGCTAGTAGTCGGTCTGCATAAT
>JADKLZ010081101.1:25763549-25787215 GCA_021533235.1 Biomphalaria straminea
AGAGAGAGACAGAGAGACAGAGAGAGACAGAGAGACAGAGAGAGAGATACAATGGAGGAACAATGGAAGAAAACATTTTTATTTGAGTGGGAGTCCTAATCAGTAAATAGTATGTACGTCGCCAGGGATCACGTATCTAGAGTAAAGGTACTAGATCTTGGTTTATTTCTTACCAATGTAAAATAAAGATTATTCCCAAGATGCTATGCAGACGATATTTATCTGCGTTCTAGCAAATTTTTTTATTGTAATCTTGACATTTGGAATTGTGCCCAGGTCAGTTCACTGCGAGGTGTCGAGAGAGGCTGCTCCGGCATTGTTTTGTTTTCTCCGCCCAATGCTAATTATCCGGTTGAATTGCTAGTAACTTAACCATGACAGCTCCATGGCTCCACGGCTCCATGGATAATGTTATGGTTAGGCTGGTTTTAAGATTTGATTGCGCATTTGCTTAACAAGGTTTTAATTTTGGTTAGGGAAATGTTTTATTGACATCTATGCAAGTGACGTTTTTAGGTGGCGCCCATGCAAGTGACGTTTTTAAATGACGTCTGTACAAGTGACGTGTTTAGATTACGTCTTTGCGAATGACATGTTGAGATGATATCTATGCAAGTGTTATCTTTCAGTAAGAGCTCAATTTTTTTTCTGTAATGAGTTGGCAACAAGGAAATTTATTTTAGCGACCTTGACATTGTTAAAATTTTTCGTGAAAATCTCCAATGTAAGCGCATGTTTTTATTATTGTATAATGTATCAACCACAGACGCCAATGTTTTTCGATAGTAAACTGGCTATTCCCCGTATTTGGTACGCTGGCATAGTGTACGAAGTATTTACCATGCAATTAGTGGCTCTATTACCTATCTCTTGACCTATGCCTTAGTCTGTTGGACCGTTGGGGCACCAAGCAAGACTCGTCGACGGTCTTTCTCCATTCCTCCCTGTCTTTTGCCTTGTTTAGAATCACTTTCAATGGCAACCTCGCCCATTGTTTTATAAAAGAATGGACGATATTAGAAAGACATGAAGATAAATATAAAACTATTTTTTTTTAATGCCATATTATAATAACCTAGTAGGACCTGCTGAGGCAGTACACGTCTATCTCCTGGGGCTGTTTGTTTGTGTGGTTTTTTGTTAACTGGCTTATGTATTGTTGGCGGTTATCTTCTAAACATAGTAATAGATATGGAGAGAGAGAGACAGAGAGAGAGAGACAGAGAGAGAGAGAGAGAGACAGAGAGAGAGAGAGAGAGAGAGAGAGAGAGAGAGAGAGAGAGCAAATAAAAAGAAAAAAGTAACAATGTACAAAGTAAGTAAGTGAAAGAAAGAGAGACAGACAGACAGACAGACAAAAATAAAAAAAGAGCTCGGTGAGCAATATATCTTTTAAAAGATAATAAAATAAATAAGAATGATTACACAGTAAGTCATGGCGGCTGAAGGTCCCGGGTTCGAATCCTGATAAGGACTGGGATTATTTATTTCTGAATCTTGAAGGCACCCAACTCTGATGGAGACCTGATATTAGTTGAGGAAAAGTAAAGGTTGTCGTGCTGGCCTAATAACACCCTCGTTTACCGTGGGCCACAAAACGAGATGACTTTTACATCCTCTGCCCCATAGGTCGCAAGGTCTGAAAGTATCTTTTTTGTTGTTGTTTTTTTTACTTATTCAGAAAGGTAATGACCACTTTAAGACCAACAATTTACTCAAGACTTCTTCCCCAACACTGCCCTTCTGGTTTAGTAAAGTTCCACTGGTAGATTCTATCTAACAATTATTTTCCCAAGAAACTATCCCCCCCCTTTTTTCCTCTTCACTCTGTGTTTACGCGAGAACCCCTGTGATGTCGGTGGTCATTGGTCAGTCATTAAGTCCCTTTAGTGTGTCTGTCTAGCTACAAGACTGCTTGATTTAAGTCGGTTGTTGATTTTTTTATCTTTAAATTTAACTTGATGAGAGAGAGAGAGGAGAGAAAGGCGTAGATGGAGAGGGGGAAAGAGAGCGAAGATAAATAGAGAGATTGGAAGAGGGAGATGGTTGAAGAGAGACAGAGAAAAAGTAGAAAGGGGAGAGAGACTTAAAGATAAAGGAGAGAAAGAGAGATTCAGAAGGGGGAGGGGGGGTACTGTCACATAGTAGACATCTGTCTAAAAATCCCAGCAGCTATTTTTAGGCTCAGCAGCGCTATTTTAGTTTGTTCCAGGAATTTCTATTTTTAGTTTCTTCCAGGAATCTCAGTCACGTGCTTTGAACACGTCTAGATTCAAATCTGATTTGTTGGTTTGAATTAAGGGACATTTTTCAAACGTCGGGCAGCAAAGTGCGCCAAACCAGTCGAAGCTTAGAATCTGTCGAGATCAGTCGCATTGCTAGATCTAATATGTTTATTTACGTAAAAGTATGCCTTTGTTGATTCACAAGTTTTATTAATATTATTTGTAAATAGCTGTGCTCATGTTGAGTTTAAATAAAAGTTCCAGTATTTCTTTATCAAGGCATTTACTCAGTTGAATCCTAGATCGTCATTGTTCAATATTATTATTCAAAATACTATCCCCGGCAGCACAATACTTCTCTCCTACAAGCTGACGACATCTAACACAGGAGCTTCATCTATCGTGACATCTGGCACTAGAGAGAGAACTTGTGACAGGTACAAAGATGAATGCAGAAGGCCGAATACACTATCATTCAACAAGACATATTCGTTTTAACCATCACCTCATGGAACTTCGGCTCATCAGTGACTAGTGAAACATATCTTAGTCTGACACGTCCATACAAACTATTGTGTCACAGTGACTAGCGAAACATATCTTAGTCTAACACGTCCATACAAACTATTGTGTCACAGTGACCAGCGGAACATATCTTAGTCTAACACGTCCATACAAACTATTGTGTCACAGCGACAGACGCCACATTTCCCATTTGTTGTTGTTTTTTTTGCCCACTTTTGTTTCATCATTTGTTGTGATTACATTTTATTACTTGTGATGTTTTCATTACCAAAAATAACTGAGTTCAATAAGTTACAATAAGCTCGCTGTTTTCTGTTAATTAACTTTTTTTTTGTAATGGTGTCTAGTGTTTTACGTGTAACCACAGAATTGTAGAACTCATCCCGGTGACTCAATATCCATTCAATGTGACGGGATAAACCGATCCAACCGAGACCAATCGTTACAGAGGGCCTAAACACTAACCTGTGACATCACAACCTGTGGGCAGTTTAGACCAATAGCTTTTGGCCACGTCACAGGTGATAATATATGTTCTGCATATAAACGGTAGTCAATAGGAGATAAATATACTATCATCTTAAAATTTGAGTAGTGTAATAAAGGGCACACCTTAATTCTAATTTCAAATATTTATTTAATTTACATAAGAAATTCTGAGAGATTGCTGTGAAATAAAGCACAGTACAAGAATGACCACACACATTTATGTTTTACCCCTATTGGTACTCTGTGGTCTAAGGATAACTCTAAAATTATCTATACTAGAAACTTTCTAAGAAAATGCAGTTCATTTTTATCTCCCTTGGGCATTTATTTGCTTATTTTGGTTCTAAATATATAAAACAGTGATTTCGATTTTATTTTTTGAAATTGAGAAGCAATGTCCGGGTCGATTCCTTCAGGACAATAGAACAGACATGCCGATGGATGGAAGCTACCATGGGCTTAGAGTTCCAGGAATCAACTTTTACGACAATCCCAAAGAACAAGAAAGAAAGATTTTTTTTTCATTTTTATAATATGATTAAAAAGAAAATAATGTATATCGATCGAGATATCAAGAAACACCTGGTTATGTTTAATTATCTCAATAAAATATCAACTATGTCTTCTATACACATCGAACAAGCCACAGGTCAGAGCGGGGAACCCTTCTTTTACAACAGCAATTAAAACCAAGATGATTGTCTTCTGTCTGGCGAAACAGAATCATTTAATGATACGGTAGACTTCGATCGGCAGGTGAGATTTCAAAAAACGTAGTTTCCAACGCGTGACCTTTTACCCCCCGAGGGTATCCTTGACCTTTGACGCCATCCTCTCACCGAGATTAAGTGAAAATGAGGCAAAAAAAATGTCAACGGACAGGAGAAAAGCCGTTTTACAATTAGTGTTTTGTGATGTTTTAATTGGCCGAGTTGAGTGTTTTGGTCGACTGGTCTATCTGTGCGTTGGTTTATTTGGTTGAACTTTGAACTCGAGAGGTTAAGGTCGTTGGAATAAGTGCTAGTGATAATCTTTTTATGTGTGGGTAATATGGAGGCCAAAAACGCTACTGTTTTCTCTTTGCCATCCTGGATTTCTTTTAAAAAAAACACATGTAAGATAAGAATCCAAAGAGAGTTTGTGTTTCAACAATTAACTCATAGGCGGATATCCATGGCCCGCCGATGGGTCATCTGTTTGGTAAACATCCATTGAGCAGGCCATATTTGCATTCAAACTAAATTATTAAATACTTATGAATATTTAGACAGTAATAATGAAATTCACGGTTCGCAGACTTTTCCAGTGCACGGCCCAAAGGTTTGGAACTCACTCCCCATTGATCTCAGACATACAACATGCTACACCACATTCAACAAGAGCATTAAGACCTACATGTTTAAATTTTTTTAGATAAGTTTGTGATGTTAGCTCTCGTGTTTATGTTTGTAATGTTATTACAGCGCCTTGAGCCTGTTTTATGTATGTTAACAGCGCTTTATAAATTCAAAGACTATTTTTGATATTTTTATTATTATTAGTAGTAGTGGTAGTAGTATAAGTAGTAGTATAATTATTATTATTTTATTATTATTATGTTAGAAAAGAACGAGTATTCTTTCTCTGGCGGAGCCAGGGTCGAGTTTCGTTAAAGGGAGACAAAATTCATCGTATTCCCTTTATCAGTTTCCACTGAGGAATTTTCTGGTGATGTGGCAGGTCTGCAGCAGTACCGCCCTCTGACAGGCAACGAGAATGTTCCTAGGAATGCCCAGAGCCTTGAAGGTATCTGTGAGGTCAGTTGTTATTATCCCCTCGGTTGATATGACAATGGGGTATATTGTTATTTTAGATAACTTCCATAAACGCTTAATCTCCAAGCCTAGGTTAACATACTTTCGCTGTTTTTCAAGCTCAGTTTTTCTTAAGTTATGAGATAGTGGTACGGCAATGTCAATCATGACAGCGACTTTTTCTTTTTTATCGATAAGCAACAGATCAGGGCGATTAAAATCTACAGTTTTGTCGGTCAAAATAGGCCTATCCCAGTACAGCAGGTGATCAGTAGACTCGAGAACCTCTTGTGGTGAGTATTTGTAATAAGGAGGAGTATCCTTCCCGATCAAATTGTGCGTCAAAGCCAAGTGCTGGTGTATTAGCTTTGCAACTTGGTTATGGCGACCTAGGTATGCAGATTCCGATAGGGCAGGACATCCTGCCATAATGTGTTCAATCGACTCACCCGCATTTCCACATTTTCGGCATTTGTCGACAACATTGAGTTTTAGGATATGCTTTTCGTAATTTTTTGTCCTAATTACTCTGTCTTGTATAACTGTAACAAAACCTTCTGTTTCAGGATAGAGATGGCCTGCCTTGAGCCATGCTAAGGAGGCAGCCTTGTCGATGTTGTCCCCATGTAATAAAGCCGGGAATTTCCCATGGAGTGTTTTTTCTTCCCATTGGCGAATCTCATGGCCTACGTCGTCCAGGCCGAGATTAACATCTACAGTGTGTAGGTTCAGGGGGGTTGCATCGGAGTCGTATTTCCGTAGGAAGGTAACTAGTTCGTTGTTGGAGGCATGCAGTTTTTAGCGTATTTTTGAAACTTGCGTCTTACACAGTTTGAAGATGTTCTGCAATCCACGGCCTCCATCTTTCCTGGGTAGGTATAACCTTATGGTGGAGGACTTGGGATGCATGCATCGAAATTTGGTTAACAATTTCCTCGTCAGCCTGTCAATGTCATGTAGGTCGGTATCAGTCCATTTGATGACGCCGAATGTGTAAAGGAACACTGGGACGGCCCAGCTATTTATTGCACTGATAAGGTTTCTGCCAGACAGTTTGGTGTTGAGGATCTTATTAAGCCTTTGCCTATATTTATCAAGATTATTATGTTAGAAAAGAACGAGTATTCTTTCTCCGGCGCATCCAGGGTCGAGTTTCGTTAAAGGGAGACAAAATTCATCGTATTCCCTTTATCAGTTTTCACTGAGGAATTTTCTGGTGATGTGGTTATTATTATTATTATTATTATTATTATCACATCACCTAGCCAAGGAAGTACAATGACGTATCAGCGTCTCTGTGTTGTATGTCTGGAGGTAGGATTGTGGCAGTTGGTAGTTTGTCATACGTGGCTACTGAAGGCTGTCAGTGTACTTGCATGCTTGCCAAATGTTGCATGATTTGGTTGTTCTTTCAGGACTGAAGATAATTTACTTCCAAGTCTTAACCTCCCGCAGGACGACGGGGGATGGCAGCGGGTAGGGTATGAACCCGGGACAATCGAGAAGTCCTAATGACAGTCTGGCGCGAATACATCACGACCAAGCAGCCCAAATAGATGACTCATGCGTTTACCCTTCGGAAGCCGCCTCTGAGTTAATGGGTGATATCATAATCTTGCTTTATTTTCTTTTTTAAAGAAACATTCACGTTAAAAAAAAAGAATGTATTAACAACGAAGTAATAATCTTCTTTTTTTTAAATAACGTCTGTATCATATAAGACAAGATAGGATAAGATAGAAATGTTTGTGAGTGTGTTATCCCTTTTAGAGGTGATTATCTTTTTTGCAGACAAAATTAGTAAAAACAACTTTTATCTTTTGGACCTTATACAATTTGTAGACAGTAAAACAAATCCGGGCTATGGCAATAGAAAAACCTGGTGCAGAAGATGCGTACTAAGAACCAAAGACTGTTTTTTTCAATGACTGTTGCCAAAAAAAAATGGAAAAAAAAGGGGGGGGGGATAGAAAGCCCTACATCTTTTTTTTTTTACTTCAGACGTCAATACGTTCACTCCAAGGTGAAGGTCGCAGTGTGTACTGCACTTGCTGGCGTCAAACGATTACGCATGCGTGGATGCTGACATGCTAAATATAAATCACACACTTTAGTTAAATGCCTCCGATACCATTGTGATCAGTAACGTCATGGGAAGCACATTGGCGGAGTAGATTTACTAGATCTAAATATAGATCTGTCCTGTCAAGAAACCAGGAAATATCAGACAATGAACTGTCGCTATACCAACATTGAATTAGCAAAAGGGAAGCAATCTATTGGTACTTTTGCTATAATTTCTGTCATGACCTATCAGCTGAAAGGTGATAGATAAATGATGTAACATTTAAATCTGGCTATCGAGGCAAATAGGTGGTGGAGATAGGACAGCATGTTGGTCTGAAGCCAGGACAAGCTGCTGGTGTGGAGCTAGGACATTAATTTGTTTTGGAGCTAGGACATCATACTTATCAAAAAGATTTATTCTGTTGTTAATGTTGTGGTAATGGATATAAACATTCACCTACCTATACAATAATCCCAATGGCACGCGTCTTAAACACTTTCTGACAACCACTACAATTACAAGCCTTCACGTTTGGCTCAGATATTGAGTCCGGCGGAGCTGTTATCGCTGATAGAGAAGGGACAAAGGCGAGCTTCGGACTGGAAGGAGTCAAGTCTGATGAAAAATTAGGAGCCCCTGACACTTGGGCAGCTTGTTGAATGCAACAGGCAGGACCTTCGAGGCCCTTTATTCCGAATTGTATGGGCACTTGCCTTTCTTTTTGAACACATCAGCCTAGTGGAGAGAAGCCGGAAGTGCTATGTGAGCAGTATCATTTCGACCATCGCTTAAAGTCTGGCTCTCAAGTCTCAAGACACTTCTAGGAGATGATCCCAAGTCGCTACACTACTGAAGGAGGTGGTAGATAGACATTTCAAGAACGTGAAACTGCTCATATCGATGCTTGACTATAGTTATTTTGAACTGTGTCTCTGTTTCAAAGTATAAGGAGCAATATTGAGTTTATAGTTTTGACCATTGTCACTTTTTCCCAGCTGGTAATGTCGATTTTGAAGAGCTTCATGTCGCGTTCGCAAACATCCACATGGATAGATCCACGTGGAGAGAGAGCATAAATGAAGTGTCCCGGATTGACAATGCCATACACAACAGAAACAGAAAGAAGGGTGAAAATGCAACTGCGCCTGGTGATTCATATGTGACCAACCTGTGACCGCAGCTGTGTTTCAAGAATTGGCCTCTTTAGTCACACAAGAAGTTGCATTGGGAAGATATGACTCTCTGAAACGTAAAATGCTACACATAGTTTCGACCCATGCCTAAATCTGTTTAAAAATACATAACATTTGCATTCATTATGGAATTGGGTTTCGACACAACTGGAGTGGTCAGGTCACCTCGACCGTCCTTCTCACTCCCTTTCTGACCAGCTTTGAGTTTTTTCTAGTTTACATTCCGACATACCAGGAACACAAACGCAGGAACATAAACAAACACGCACACACTCAAACACACACACACACACACAAACACTCTCACACACACACACATACACATGCACTGACAACAACCATTACACATCAAACACCCAACTTTCTTTTCTTCCTTTGGTTTGGTGAAAATCAACATCTCCAGTGTTTTCGTAACTGGGTTTTTTACCCTAGATATTTTTTTTGATGTGCGTTTGTGTGTGCCTAAATTACGAAAAGCTTATATGAAACTATTCTATCTGTCTGTCTGTGTGATAAGTTGTGTGTACACGTTATTTCTCCCACACCCAGTCTTGGATGAAGTTGAAACTTAGCTTAATTATTCATTGACATAGATAAAACATGAATAAATTTTAAAAAAGTATATAATTAAATAATTAATTACTGGTAGCTAATTATTTCGTTTTATAACAACAAAGGAAACTTATACTTTAGTATTTACACATAGGGCTACATTTGTTGGGTTTAGTCCCCTTAAATACTTGATAAAGCTATTTGTCCCTCACGCATTCTTCGACTAAGTTGATACTTTAAATAATTATTTATAAAATCTAAAAAAAACATAAATCAATAAACAAAAATACTCAATTAATCAATTCATTATTGATAATTATTTTTTTTTGTTTCATATTGAATAAGGGAAATAACAAGGAAATTATTGGTAGATATAGTCTTAAGTACGGACTTCTTCCCCTTTAAACAAAAAAAAATATTTTTTTTTATTCACATTCTTTTACGCTCGCAAATCTTCCACAGATGCTACAGAAGGAACCTATGCATCACATTTAAAAACCGAATCACAAACGAAGAGATTGGAGAAAGGCTACTATATATAATAATATATTATAGCTTTTATATAGCGCTACTTTTATGCTTATAGCATGCTCATAGCGCTTTGGTCCAATCTCATTTGTGGACCGGTGGGGGGGAGGGGGTATCTAGGAATTGGTTTCCCGTGCTGCCTTTGGGCGCTCAGTAAACACAACTCTGCCCGAGTCGGGTGTCGAACCTCGAGCCCCCTTCTAGGTAGCCAAGCAAGCCAAGCTCAAGCCGCACTTAGCCTCTCGACCACGCTTCCCACTACCGCGACTGGACGCCACGATGACCTGCTAGCTATTGTAAAATAAAACAAAAACGCTAACTTAATCCCATGGCCATATTACAATGTCTTCGGGGCTCGCAAACACCTTCCTTCAGGGAACAGTACCAGGAAAAAGAAGAAGAGGCAGACAGATGGGGAAGACAACATAAACAAAATGAACGTGACCGCCATTTAAAGGTGAAATATAGAGAGGAATGGAGAAATATGGTTGACGAATCGTGTGTGGTGCCCCCGACGGCCAAAAGACTAAGAGACAGGTGAAGCTGAATCCTGAAAGCCAACTCGACTGCTGTGTATAACTTCAGTCAGAAAATCTCTGTTAAAATAAACACTATACTTTCATCACGACTTAACTCTCCCTCTCCTTATCGACGATACCATCGTTCATAATGACCTCATCAAATTTAATTAATGTTTATTTTTTTTAAACTTGACTTTGAATTATATAAAAAGAGCATGCATTTCCCTTTTATTCTGTACCAAATACAACATGTTCTGATAACAAACAACAAAGTTATTGAAGCCCGATCATAACAGGGGTAGTGAAATAGTGATGATCAAAATGAAGAATTCCTTCCAAAACGTGGACAATAACTGCGGAGAGAAAAACGTGGATTTTATCTGGGGAGATAATTGATAACTAGATTCTGGGTATTTGAAAAAAAAAATATTGAGATCTTTGAACAAGTGGGTGCTGTATCAGGAAGTTCGAGCGAGCCCTTGTCTTTGAACTATGTGTCACCCTACGGCTAAATGTCTGTCCTACCAATTTCTAATCTGCCCACCTACACACGCGCACACACACACACTAATGCCAGTGTCCCGTATCTGTGTCAAATAAAGATAATGGCCCCGCCCCACCTCTTTCTATAAATAAAAAAGAGGAGAAGAAAAAAACTAGAACTTGCCTGTAAAAAATCCCCAGAAAAACCTAGTGACACCTAGCAAACCAAACATCGATTGAAAACCATTGTGAACGATAAGTGTATTAAATGTGGTACCGCGCCGTGACGCCGCGACGGGGCGCCCCCATGATCCGGGGGAGAGAAGATTAGGGGAGCGGGTGGGGGAGACAAGTAGAGAGGGCAGACTATCCAATAATTAATGCCCTTACAGAACACACCAATTGATCTATGAGCTACATGGGGTTGCCATGGTAACAAATCGAACTCGACTGAAGAACGATTTTTTTTTTTGTTTTTTTTTTTTTTTTTAAAAAAGCTAATAACGAGCAGAATATATGTATACGTTTAAGAATCATGTGATCGTCATTGGAGGTCGATGCATGGCTCCACTATTAAATGTATTTATCACTGTTTTAGTGTAGGAGAAATATCACTAAAAGAAACCACAGAAATATACTTGAAGCTAATTTGCTTCTTTTTTTTTTTTTAAATGATACATCTAAGTGTTTTCTAAAAGGTGGGTGGAGTGTTATCTACTGTATCAAGGACAATAAGAACACTGTAGTTGTCCAAGGAGTAGTGTCTGTGTATAAAAAAAGGTTTGGACTCTATGCATATAAAGTGCTCATATTTTATTCTACCTTTTTCCTTCTTCGTGATTAAATAAAGAATCTATCTCTCAACGTAATGCTCTGTTTTTGACCTGTCGCTTTAGTACATTTGGTTACATATTAATTTAAATGGATTATTCATTTTTATGTAACTTTAAAATTAATTAATAAATATAACGTTTAAGGAAAACAATCTCACAAACATATGTGGGCGCTATATATAACAAAACATAAAAATCGCCTATTTTATTTCGTTATATATATGTGATTTGATTGATAACAAGCATAGTTATGTGTTAGATATAATACTGGGGCATAACAAATCAGGGCCGTTACAACTCAACGTAACTCAAGGGCCAATATGTATGGGTGAAAGTTAACTTACTGGCATTTGTATTAGGCCTATACGTTTCAAACAAATGAACAATATACTTCATCTATACATATGGTATTCTGAAGCACTGCACAAGAGGAATCAGTAAGAGATATTTTGTGACAAAATAAAACTTTTGTATCATCAAATTATTTTTCTTTTAAAATAATTTTAAAAAAAGCAACATGTCGAGTAGTCTTTCTATGTGTAAAACTATGTAATTAGTTTGAATTAAGAAAGGTTATTTCTAATTAGGTGAATAAAAATTGGTTTGGAATATTTTAAATAGCTAAATATTTATTTTTAATTGAAATTGTTTTGAAAATTGTTTTGAGAACATATTAGAGTGAGGGAGGGCAGGTTGAAGTTTTCTGCGCGACTTTAGCGATTAGAATTTAACTAGAGTCATCATTATAAATTGCTAGTGTACAAGAGATTTGATCTCCGGCTTTCTTTTTAGGTAGCTTAAGTGTTTATCCCTGCCAGTGGCGTAGCTAGGGAGGGGGGGAGGGGGAGAATTTGAAAATCGCCCCGGGCCCCCAATTGAGGAGGGCCCCCAAATGAATGTTTTTTACATTAAAAATTAAGTATTACGCAAAATGTAAGCCCCCCCCCCAAGGGGGTCAGTCCCCCCGGGCCCCCAAACGATGAAAAATTTCTAGCTACGCCCCTGATCCCTGCCTCACACCCCAATTGTGTGTGTTAAAGATATCTAGGTTTATAATATTCTGTGTTGTTTTTCTTTTTATTAATTTTTATTGCCTATGAGCTCGAAGACACGTGTATATCTGCTGTGTAATTAAAAGGACATGTAGGTTTGGCTTATTGCAGTAGTATCTGGGGGGGGGGAGATTAACTCTTTCTCTCCTAACTGACGATACCAACGTTGATTCCACTAGAATGTGGTAAATAATTACGGAGATAAAGAGTTAAGCCAACACTCTCATAGTGAAACGCTTATAAACAGGGAAGATTGTATAGTTATCAATGTCACGTCTGTGTGTGCAGGAAAGCGCTCCCAGGGAGGCCAATACAAGCGCTACAAAGACACTCTCAAAAGCTCCCTCAAGGAATTCGATATCGACATTCATGGCTGGGAAGCACTAGCACTCGATCGCTCCTCATGGCGTGAAGCTGTGAGTCTCGGAGTCTCAAGATTTGAAGCACGAAGAGTGGCCACGACGAAAGAGCGCTGAACCAACAAAAAGCTGAGAGAAAAAGCAGGCCTATCTGCAACTGACCTAACCCACCCATGCCACATATGCGGCCGGCTTTTCAAAGCGAGGATTGGACTTCACAGCCATCGTCGAGTCCATAGGAAATAAGAAATTTGCTCATCTTCGACCACGAAGGAGGAGCTATATGTAACGTGTTCATAAAGCATCACGGGACTAATTCGGCTTATACCACTACCTCAGTCAAGTACTATTTTTTTCCCTTGTTCAAAATACCAAACAAAATAATTAATTTCCAATAGTTAATTAACCTATTGTTGTTGTTTGTTTTTTTTTAAATTGATTCTTGTGTTGTCAGGTAAAAGAAATAGATGTGCTAAATGTTCAGCTTCATCCGAAATTGGGTGTGGGAGAAATAACGTATACAAACTTTTTACCAGACAGACAGAGTTTATATAAGTTTTGTAAAAATCAATATTTTTTTCGGGGAAAGGGGGGGGGATGAATGCTTAGATCAACTATTTGAAGCTAATCTTACATTGCGATAACTGAATCGATCATTACATCACAATTGGATGAAATTATCAGGCTCTCCCTGTGTCAATATTGACTCGGGCGCATCAGAGTTCAGAAAACTATCAAGTCTACAGCCAGAACGACAGACAACCCAAAGCGAAGTCTGCGTCAAGTCAGAGTACAATCGTTTTCCGGTGCCATCGATCTTGACGTACAAGATAACAGACGTAAAGCACAACAAAAGTAATAACAGACTCGGGAAGATAAGAACAGGTCGGACTTTTTTTTTTTTAATTGTCTGTCCGCCTTCAAGGACGAGACGTTGAAGAAATGGTAGACATTAGACATTTGTGTTTCTTTTTTTAAGTAGGAGTCTGGACGGAAGTACATTAAATGTTAAAGTGGAATGATGGGATTGTTATTTGATCTTTTTTTAAAAAAAAAACAGCACTTTTTGTCAACAGAAGTCAACTGTAGTATCACGTGACTGGATCAGCAATGAACGATTGAGCTTAAAGTTGTGAATGACATTTGTCAGTGAAGCTGTGAATGACATTTGTCAGTGAAGCTATGAATGACGTTTGTCAGTATCGTTATGAATGATATGTCAGTAACGTTAAGAGTGACTATTGTCAGTGAAACTATGAATGGCATTTGTCAGTGAAACTATGAATGGAATTAGTCAGTGAAACTATGAATGGCATTTGTCAGTGAAACTATGAATGGCATTAGTCAGTGAAACTATAAATGGCATTTATCAGTCAACTAATGAAACATTTATTTAGTAAATTTGCGAATGTCTTTTCGAAAGATTCGATTTATGTTTTGGGCCATAACAAATGTTTCTTAGAAAAAAAGACACTTTAAAAAAAAAAGTTCAACGTTGAGAGTCCTGAAAATTACTAATTAATAGCTAGTGTCTTATAGAACTTAAAGAAACTAACTAAATTAGGCCAGGGACAAACGTTCAGCTGTTTAGAGTTGATTGCAATATGCATATAACAATAATAACAACGTAAGTAATAGCGTAGGATTCACTTCTATCACACATTAAGAATTAGATGCCGAATGAACGTTGTTCACCAACAAACAACTTTTAGCCACGTGATTCTCTATATCTTCTATACAAATTATATAATCCATAAAGGCTGTCACGTGATACGTTTTTTTTTCATTGTTTTATCAATAATATGACGTGCTTATTATGTTTTTATGTACGATTGGTGAATAAGGTCCATTGGGGCAAATATTTCCACCCAGAAATACGGAAACAAAAAGAGATTTAGATAAATCATATCTTGTGATTAATAAGCTACACAGACTCAAAACGCAAATACTATAGTGAAAAAGCGCCGAACCAACAAAAAGCTGACTAAACCAACCCATGCCACGTATGCGGCCCGCCTTTCAAAGGGAGGATTGGACTTTACAGTCATCTTCATGTTTATAGGAAATGAGAAATGTGCTCATGTTCAACCACGAATGAGGAACTACATATACTATTAAAAGTCATAAGTTTCGGAAGTTCCTTCAAAAATGAAGATAATTACGTTCAAGATTAAACTAGGATTGGAATTCAAAACCATACCTACAACAGTCCAAAACACAAGCCACACGACCAGGCAGCCATAACTCAATTTAAGTTTGATTTTCATTCCTACTAAAAACCTTCTTTTAGCTTCCATCTCCCCAGACGAAAAAAAAATTCGGTTATTAAGTTTTATTAGCTGTTCCAAATTAACTAGCTAAATCACTCCGCCAACAGCCACGTAACCTCACAACACATGTAAGTAGTTAAATCACTCCGCCCACACACAGTTACAGTATTGCGACACCGCTTGCATGTAGATAATTAATCTTTGCACTATTTCCCCCCCCCCCCCCCCCGATTACTTCAGGGGGGGGAGGGGGGTCAGCCGTGAAGTTGACACGTGCCGTAAGTACATGAAGATTGACAAGGGAGATAAACATTTATAATACTTGAAAGTATACAAATAAAACCTTTCAAGTGCTCTTTCTTAGAGATTTAATATATCAGCTTGAAATTATGGGATTGTGGCAAGTGTTAGTTAATGTATGTATACAGGCGCAAAATACGAAAAAAATAACTTATAAAGAGACCCGGCGGACAACATCTTTGTCTGCAACATGTGTGGCAAAATATCCAGGTCGCATCTTGCGTAATCATGTGAAACACTGATTCTTCGGAATTGAAGACATTGAAGACATCGAAGACATATTCTTCTTTCAAAAGAGGAAATATGATACAAGGAGGAAGAGCTATAAATAGCTAGCTTTTTTTTTTGGTATATCCGGTGTACAAATTAAGGAAGTGTTGCCAAACTATGCATTTTATACGGTACATCATAATTGTTGCCACCTGTTTCTTACCCATGTTATTTTGAGTTGCGAAATCCCCAAACAAAATCTATACTCTATTAGAAAACGAAGTTTGAAAATGTTAAATTCTTCCTTTAATTGTAAAAAGGTAGTTTTTCTGGTAAATCCTTGCTTAATTCTTCTTTGTAACAATATGTACGGTTAATCTTTTCTTTGTTTATTTTACGTTATAAAATCAAAGATGTTCCTTCTTAGAAGATAATTACGTCACTTCTGTATTATTATTATTATTATTATTATTATTATTATTATAGCTTTTATATAGCGCTACTTTCATGCTTATAGCATGCTCAGAGCGCTTTGGTCCAATGTATGATAATTTTTCATTTATGTTCAAACTTCAAGTATTGATAACCAATGATTGCTTGAGTAAGCTGACAATGCCTTTTTGGGTATAGGCAAACCAAGCAACCGACTGGAACCCTGACAGCGCCACAACTGTCGCCGGAACTCATTATCTGGAGATTTTATTGTTGACCAGGAACGATGGACGCTTGAGAAAGGCGTAAAACTGGGAAGGGGGGATGGGGGGGGCTAGTAATGGTCATCGAAAAGTGGAGCGTGGGGGGAAAGACGGTTTTAGAAGGGGAGGGATCGGAGAGTTATTAATTACCCGAGCCGTCCAAAGCACACAAGTTATCATGACCTACTTTAGACCAGGGCTTCACTGAATACAAATACAAGTTGAAGTCAATAACCTGACGTATTGATGGGAGAGCGCGGGCGCCCCCGTCAATCACGTAAGTCAGGGGTTCTCATGTTGTTATCAGACCAAACAGCTAAATCTAACGACTTGAAATCAAATCTTAATATTTAATTACGAGGACTGCGTGCAGTGGTTGAGATATTAGCAAGTCAAATGGTAAAAAAATTCTTGGAACGTTTTAGATTTTTAGAAGCCGTGTACCGGAAACTTGAAAGTGTCTTAATATCCTAGTTTCACTTTCAGACCTTCTCGGGTAGATATTGTTAATGTCATCTGTTTCTATGGCCAGCCGTCAATGAGCAGGTGTCATGTGGCCAGCACAGCGACCAACCGCATTTAATTTGTCCTACTTAAGTGAGGCACGCATTCGAGTTGGGTGGGGGTCTGAGGCGCCCTATGGATCTCGAAATTAAAATCAACCAGAATTCAAACCCTGAGCCCTTAGTATTATGATATAGGTAAATTGCATCTTGTAAGTATCCTATTTATTTGTAAAAGTTTCTTGTTTTACATTTGGTTTTCAATCAGTGGAATATAAGTGACTACCATATGCGCATCCTATTCTTCTTTTTTGAAGTAAAGTCTATAACTTATAAGATACGTATTTTTTCATAGTGTATCTTATTAAGTGGTATAAGCCGAATTATATTTTAAGACGTATATACCTCATCGTTTTCAAATTTCTTATTTTATGATACACTTATCTTGTAATGTGGCGAATGTTGTTCATAAATAGTCTGTTAATAATGTAATTATTCTACCATGTATGAACACTAATATATAGGTAAGCCAATGTATACCATATTGAACAAGTGTTTTATTTTATTATGTAAGTACCTTTTGTATATGTATCATTATAAAGGGTTAGATAATAGATATTAAGACATCCTTTTTTTTTTTTAGAAATGAGTACCATAATTGTGAAGAGTGTGGAAGTGGCCTATTACCGATCTCTGTAGAGACACCTTGCCGCGCATTGCAATGAACGGGCACAGGAGGACTTAACTCTTTCTCTCCTAACTGACGATACCAACGTTGATTCCATCAGAACTTGTTAAATAATAACGGAGAGAAAGAGTTAAGTTCAAGCAGCTAAGTAATCATTTGAATATATATTGATTTATTATTATGTACATATAACGTTGATTCGTGCAATTTCATTTCTTGTTCTTTTGCCAGGGGGAGGCGCCGGGGCAAAAGTAAAAATACACAAGGTTGTCTCTTTTAAATTTTTTTCAGAGTGTAACTTCTATCTTTTTCTTAAATTCTCTAATTAATTTCAAAGTTTAATTATCAAACTTTACCATCAGCGTCGCCTGAGGTGTTTGTGGGTAAGAAAGATGTCATTATTGCCTTTAGTTTGAGAACCTCTGAATTCGTCTGGCACGGCGTATTGAGTCGATGTAAACAAGCTCGGAGATGGCATTGCGCGACAACAAAAATAATCCCTAAAGGAAAGAAAGACAAAGATTGTACTGTTGAAAGATTCTCTGATAGTTAACAAGTTGATAGATGGATAATAAATTGATCGATACGGTTCAATATATTGATTGGTCAGACTGTTGAAAGATTCTCTGATAGTTAACAAGTTGATAGATGGATAATAAATTGATCGATACGGTTCAATATATTGATTGGTCAGACTCTTTGATGAACTGTCACTATATGTATATCTGAGCCTGGCATAACTGTCATAAAGGAAAGTAGCTGAAATTATATAGCTTCTGAAAGAGACAGAAAACTCTTGCGAAGGCCGAGGGGCACAAATTTGAGGCCTCGTAGAATACAATTGCAGAAGACATGAAAAAAAAACAACAGATCCCATCCTAAATCTTCAGAATCAAAAACATTGCCATTAACTATCCATTTCCTACCGGCTTGATGTATTGACAAAAAATGTATCTTTAGACTTAAGAATTGTCTGCTACTTGGTCTCTTCGTGTGTGTCTTCTCCAGCTATACATGAAGCAGCTCAACCACAACCCTAGTGTATGTCGTCTGTAGAACTATAAGCATATAATTGTGGGGGAAACGATAAAAGGTTTCTGTAAAGAGTTATTCCAAAATTTAAAGAAAAATTTCTGATGAGTGCGATGTTCAACATGGCTGTTGTTGACGTTCTTTGACTTTGAGATTGGAGAAACAAGATTAACTTAAACTCCATTTCCTTTGGGCTCTTAGGGCGACAAGCTCGTTCACAAGCGACTTCCACAATCTCTTCCCAGCTAATGATTACTGATATTTATATCAGCGTTCACGTAATGCGTGGGAAGCGTGGTCGAGAGGCTAAGTGCGGCTTGAGCTTGGCTTGGCTACCTAGAAGGGGGCTCGAGGTTCGACACCCAACTCGGGCAGAGTTGTGTTTACTGAGCGCCCAAAGGCAGCACGGGAAACCAATTCCTAGATACCCCCTCCCCCACACCGGTCCACAAATGAGATTGGACCAAAGCGCTCTGAGCATGCTATAAGCATGAAAGTAGCGCTATATAAAAGCTATAATAATAATAATGCTATCTTTTTGGGAAGTGTCGCATGAGCCTTACACCACGTTCGTTTAGAGCAATGCTTCCCAAACTGTGTTTCCCGGAACCATAGTATTCCGCTCGGCATGAATAGGTGTTCCGCCAGTGGCGTAGCAACCATGGTGCGAAGGGGTTCATTGCACCCGGGCCCACGACCACTTGGGGCCCAAACGGGGTTATATAAGGGAATGTGTTGACTATAAGAGTTTAAACACATCATATTCTGACATTAATTTAATGAAATCGTGTTCATTGTTCTTAATTTCTAATTTTGGTGTCCGAGTAAAATAACATCCATGTAAATCTTATTACTGTAGTATATAATCTATTAAAGGAGGGTAACTCTTAAATTGTCATTACGAGTGTTTCATTTAAATCTAATGTGCTGCATTTTTTTTTTATTTTATAATAACAACAATAGTTACTTATAAGCCTATTCATTGTAAAAGTGTTCTATACGATGTATAATATTCGCTTTTTTTTTTGGTTTCAGTGTTATTTATTTCTTTAATATTACAATGCACATTGACTAGTTAAAATACTTGAATTTAATGCATGAGTAAATAGTAGTTGCCAAGTTTATTTATTGCGGTAACAGTTTTCTGTAAGCTATACTTGCTCTATTTCGTTGAAATGACTACTTATCTATTGCATACATAAATCACCGAATTTTATACAATAGTTTATAATACGTAGTAACAAATATCTGTGAATGGAAACTAAGTCTGAGATCACAATCGACTTTCCACACAGTACATTGGACATTAATTTCTTTACAAAGGTGCTTTAAAAACTAACTAGACGAAGCTGATGAGAAACAAGACCATTGCCCAGTTGGAAGTCCACAAGTTCAAATGGCGACCAATACACACTCAGAATATCTAAAGATCCAGCTGCAAATCCTAAAATGTTACATGGAAGACAAATGACATTGGTCCTTCAAATGATCTGCAGTAACCTAGTTTAGTTTAGAGATGATGTAAGTCAAAGTAATGACGTAGATCAGACGAATGACGTTGCAGAATACGGCTACATGATAGAAGAAAATGGTAAGGGCTTTTGGGTTCAGTCAAACTATAAAAGGCCCCGGGGCCCAACTTCGCATTCCTGAACCCGGGCCAATGGGTACTTTGCTACGCCACTGTGTTCCGCTCGGCATGAATAGGTGTTCCGTGAACTATAATTAATTAGTAGGTCACGGCGTGATCTCAACTCTATAAAAAGAAATAAGCAAAGTGTTCCGCTATATATTCATAAAAAGGAAAAAGTTTGGGAATCACTGTTTCAGGGAGGAGTCCCCGTGTTGTAGAAGATTTCTTCTATTGGTGGTAAAATCTCGGTACGTTATTTCTAGACTCCTCCTCAATCATCGCTGATGAGATATTACAGCGAAATCGAAAGAAACAAAAAAACAAACTCATGATGGCTTGGACACAAAATTACAAGATAAAACATTGGGCCAATGGCCTTCCAGAGAACGACATCGAGATGTTTGACCCAGATGTCGGGGGCCACAATTTGTATCTCACTTTGAAATCTCATTGTTCCACACGTCCGCCACGAGTCTTGACTGTCTCCAGACACTTCTCCGAGAATCGTGTCGCCAGTAACGATTGCAGCATGTCTGAAATGCCAAGGCCTAACGATTTCTGTATTATAAAGTTTACTATGCACCAGTCTATGTGTTTATATCGTAGACTTTGTTCTACGGATAGATATTAAACATGAAAAAAAAAACAAACGTTAACTCGAAATCTGGAGCGTTTCAAAAAATTACAGAGTCCTTAACAGAATCTTGTTGCTTGGATTTGTCTTGAAGTAGTTGGCAAGTAGTTGCGTTGTTTGGGTTACTAACGAGGAAATGACAGAAGGGATGATGGCGGAGCACTCTACGAGACCTACTGACGAGACCTACTGACCTAAATACACTGAGTGCAGACAGGTTGTCATTGTCTTCTTCGTTTAATTATGCAAATTAGACAAGAATTGATGCCATCATAGTGTCATTGGGTTGCTACTAACAAAATGATTGGATTATAAAAGCTCGTAAAGTTCCCCATTTATACATTCTGGTCTATATGGCAGATAATGTAAAAGTCATATGATTCTGTGGCCTACGGTTTACGAGTGTGTCATGTGGCCAGGACAACGACCAACCGCCTTTACTTTTCCCCAACTAATTTCAGGTAGCCATTTGAGTTGTGTGGACTCAGAGGCGCCGAAAGATCCCGAAATTAAAAATCCCAGTCTTCACCAGGATTCGAACCCTTGACCCCGGTTCGGAAGCCAAGCGCTTTATAAGCCTGACCTGGAATAGGGAATAGCGTCATCCTTATACTGCAACTATGCAAATAAAACAAGAATTGATGTCTTGATAGTATAATCATGATACTGGCTGTTGCTGCTAACAAAATAATTGGATTATATGCCTTGCCAAATGGATTAGGGAATATTGTCATCATTATAGTTTTTTATACTTGAGCTATGCACATTTGACAAGAATTGATGCCAACATAGTGTCATCATAATGTGAGCTTATGTTTGTTTCAAAACAAAGTAATTACTCGTCGGAGCAGATTATAAACATTCACTTAAATATACACCAATCACTAAATTATATGTTTACCCTTTAACATTATGTCAGTTCTTTATGACAACTATAAAAATCCTGCCATTTCTTTATTACGTGCAATATTGTATTATGACTCTGATAGATTAAACACTTCACTATTAATGTATTTATATTTTTGTTTTAAACTTGGTGCCGGGTCAATGTTTTATTGAGACACATTGAGCATGTAACCAAAAGGAAAACTTGGAAGTAGCGTCCATTGGTTCAATATCCCACTCAGTCCAGATGGCGCTCCCGTCCTACCTAATTATTTATAACCCTATTTATGACGCAAACAAAGACGCATGCAATATAGATCTTAAGTATATATGTATATATATGTATGTGTGTGTGTGTGTTTGCAAATGTAGAAGCTGTTTTCGCAGCTGTCACTTCAGAGCTATACTGTTTGTGTCTTTCCCTGTGTCAACTGGTAGCCCAGGTCGATCGCAAACAAGACGTGAACAGCGTGGCTTTGAGAAGTTAAAACATGTCACAAGTGTTCTTAAGGTATGAAATATAAAGGACAACTTATCTTATGAAATACAGACGTTACTTTAAAATAGAAGATATTTACGTCCAAGGCATGTTCCTAGGTCAATGTAGTCATGTATGTTAACCAATGACGGAAATTCTTATTGTTTTTCCCTGGCTGACTCAGGCAACCCATTCCATGCTGTAATAGCACTAGGGAAGAAGGAGATTTTTGTACGTTTCCATGCATATAGAGACAAGAAACTTGTTTCTAGAATTTGTCTTAGAATATGGGACTAGGAATATGCCTTTATCTTTCTGTTTCTTAGAGTATTTTATTAAGTTTTGTTTTTGTATTTGAAGATTATAGTTCAGTGTTTTATGTATAATTGCTACTTTACTTTTGAGTCTTCTGTACTGAAGGCTTTCTAAATTTAGTTATTTTACTATTGTAGTTTACTCTACTCTAAATGTAGATGTGACTTTAGAACTAGTATATATGATGAAGAAACTAACTAGAGGTCTCTTTTGAACTTGGCATTGGATGAACTTGACACTAAACTCAACTCAAGTTAAACTAAGATAAGATAAGATATACTTTAATAAGATAAGCAAAGCTAAGATAAGCTTAGCTAAAGAAAGATAAAGATACGCTAAACTATGTTACAGCTAAGTTAAGATTTAATTATTATAGAGAAATCAAACAATCCAAAATAAAAAAAAAACATAATCGAATTCTCAAAAAGACACAAATATAAAAGCATAAACTAAGATAAGATAAGATATTTCTTATTCTTTATGCTAGTATAATGTTTTATAAGTCTTTTTTCTAGTATCATTAGCACATGGGTACAAGGAGGTTGTAATTATCTTCTCTTTTGAAGGAAAGACTGGGATGTATAAGATAAGGTAAAAATATATTTCACATTAGTCATTAGACGGTAACCTTCTTCCTTTATCCATTACTTATTAAACTTGTTGATCGACGTCGCCCATTACTCTAGAGTAACTCTATATCGTTTGACCTTTCACCTGTGTTATTGGCTATGTGAGAGTTACCCTTTGTTTTGACGTATATACAAGCTCGGAGGTGCGTAACACTTTTCGGAACGTCTTTCCGCTTTCCAGTACATGTAGGCGGCATCGGTGACCCGACAAAAATAGCGCCGACAAAATAGCGCCGACAAAATAGCTCCGACAAAATAGCGCCGACAAAATAGTTCCGACAAAATAGCGCCGACAAAATAGCTCCGACAAAATAGCGCCGACAAAATAGCGCCGACAAAATAGCGCCGACAAAATAGCGCCGACAAGTTTTGTGTGTGTTTGTGTAGATCTAATAAGTATGACAAGTGCTGTTTCGTATTTTTACATTGCATTGTTTGTAATATAAATAAATAAATGCTATATTTTTACATTTTAGCTGATTATAAAATTTTGCATAATGCTTGCATAATCACATTTTCAGATATCTAAATTGTTTTCTGCAAAATGACTGACAAATAACTATAACATTGAAATTTACAAACAAAAATATTAGTACTATTCATATTTTACGATATCTAAAATCTAAAGTATTTCTTGCAAAGTGACTAAAAAAATGTATTTCTCAGCGCTATTTTGCCGGCGCTATTTTGCCGGCGCTATTTTTCGGCGATATTTTGTTCTTGCTTTTTTGTCGGCGCTATTTTGTTTGCACTATTTTGTCGGCGCTATTTTG
>JADKLZ010081101.1:25824709-25838366 GCA_021533235.1 Biomphalaria straminea
AATTTAGGAGACGCTCATTTGATTTCATATACTATGGAATTTAGGAGACGCTCATTTGAATTCATAAACTATGGAATTTAGGAGTCGCTCAATTGATTTCATATACTATGGAATTAAAAAGTCGTCATTTCAAATATTTAAGAAATAAAAATGTATCGGTATAACATAGCTTACTGACATAAGAGAAAGAATGAGAGTACATTTAAGAAATGTTTGACACCCAAATGAAAATTCAAAAGAAAATATAAGGCGCCGATCAGAAAATTGAATACAGTCCACAACTCTGTTGTTCCCAAGTCATGTAAATCGCTGAACAAACTGTAACTTACTGTTGTAAAAGTCGCATGTAATGTTCAAGAGATACTGGGCTATGAGCGTACATCTTGTGTACTATCGTACAAATGTTTGCTCTAATTATGCACTGTTTTTTTTTTTTTTGTAAAGCACAATTGTAAAAGAAATTTCCTCACAGATAAAAAAGATTATTATTATTACAGATCATCTATCAGCAACTGGATTTCCAAAGAGACAGTCGAATAACTCTCCAATCCGTGGAATTCACATTTGAGACCAAATCGTTGAACAAACTGCAAATTACTGTTGAAAATTGTGCATGTAATGTTGAAGAAAACTGGGGTATGAACGAATATCTTGTGTGCAATTTGTACAATTGTTTGCTCTAATCATTTATTTTTTTTTCCACTATTGTAAAACAAATTTCCTCGCGGGTATTAAAAATTATTTTTTTTTAAATTATTATTATTAATACTAATGCAATTTAAATGCCAGCAAAGGGACGAAATAATTTTAGTATTTTCATTAACCTATTAACTTGCTATCTTAAATCTAGAGACAGCTCTGACATAATCTCTTGTAGTGTAACTATTACAGCTACCTCTGGTTTCGACCAATATTACATAGACAAGAGATATCTAGCTTCGCATTTTTTGTTTTCTAATAATAATAATCTCATCTAGTACATTTTATCACCTCACTGAGAGCTAGAACCCATAAAAAAGTATATTTGTATTTTTAGTATCATTTCTTAATTATTTTAAAAACAAAATATTTTTCAGCTTAATTGATAGTTGCACTAATTAAATTTAACAGGTGAACTTACTTTGCTAAAGAATAATCAATCCGAGAGTTCGATAAGTCTAGTTCGTACTCCAAAGTTCATATGGTTCTGTCTGTGAGTTTGATATGTGAATGAGTGAATGAAAACATATGCGGCCGTTAGTGTTGGTAGCTTATCCCACAAACAACAAAGGATCTATATCACCCGGCCTCCGGCCCGCACAAAGACACGTGCGATGTACGAGGCGAATGTGATGAAGTACTCACACACACGCGCGCAGACACTCTCGCGCACAATCTTCGTACGCACATCAGCGTCCGCGCGCACGAGAGAGCGTGTTTCAGTGTGTGTGTGTGTTGGTGATGGAGATGACGAGAGATAATCACTTTACTGACTCTCTCTCTCTCTCTCTCTCTCTCTCTCCATCTCTCTCACTCACTCCGCCATGCTGTCCCCTTCCTTGGTGTACTCTTGGCGTACGTATCACATCCGCTGAGCGCGCGCTTCTTTCGTTGTCTGCCAGACAGTTTTTCGGAAGACACAATGAACTAACACACACACACTCACGCGCAGACACACCTACACACGCACGAACGGCACACGCACAAACGCGCGGAACTAAGAAGGGAAAAAAAAACAACGTCTGGCATTAGGAGGAGGTGGTTGGGTCGGCAGTGGGTGAGCAGTCTTGTACACATGTTTACCATTTGCCGGGCCGCGAGGATAGGAAGAGATTTACGAGTCTAATCTTTTCAAGATTTTGAGTTAAGCTTATACTTTTGAAGCCAGGTTAGAGCGATGCTTTAACTATTACAGGCAATGTTAATTTAAAACTGTACACAGGTGGGCGATCTTTGATTTGCGTAGCATGAGTCAGATAAGCAATCGTGTTCAACTCAAATGCTCTCTACCTTTAGTGCACTTGGTGGAATGGGGGTTGATCCTTAGTTCTGACCTACTTTAGGCTAAGTCACGTGGTAGTGGTATTATACATGACAATAATGGAAGTGTCTTCCTTTGATTAGCGTGGTGGAGAGGCTAAGTATGCTAGAACTTGGCTTGACTATGGCGGGGGCTCGAGGTTCGATGCTCTACTCGGGCAGAATTGTGTTAAGTCAGCGGCTAAAGGTAGCAAGGAAATCCTTCTCCCAGATACCACGGTCCATAAATGAGATTGGACAATAGAGCTCTGAACATGCTATACGCATGAAAGTGGCGCTTTGCAATAACTATATTATTTATAACTATTAGTTGTGAATTTAGATTATTAGCAAGTAACAATTCAGCAATGAAAAGGAAGTATTTGTTTTGCATTTAATGTAGTATAGATGAATTGTCTTAAAAAAGGTTTTGATCTAATGATGCGTTCACAGATTAGTAAGTAGATTCCTATCTCTATTTGAGTTCCTAAAGACTTTAATTTTAAGGAATATTCAATATTAAACAAAATATATTTGAGCCGCACATTGACGAGACTAGGCTGGCATTAGTGGAAGGAGAGACAGAGAGAGAGAGAGAGAGAGAGGGAGTTGAGAGAGAGTTTTAGAGAGGAGATGGGATAGATAATAGATGTGGAAAATAAAGATAGAAGGAGAGAAAGAATGATAAAGATATGGCAGAGAAGGCGAGATAGATGGAAGATACAACTTGTGGTAACAACTTTGAGGTGCTGACAGAGGTTAAGATAGGAAAGAGAGAAATGTTTTTGAAGTAATAAAGAGATTGAAGAGAGTCAAATATATGACATAGAAAAAGATGTAATAGAGACGTGAGGGAGAAATTGAAAGAGATTAGAGAGCTTAGCTTCAGGCAAGAGAAAAGTTAAAGTTATCATTCAAGTGGGTATCCAACAATATGTTGCCTAGAGCTAAATGCAGCAATGGTAACGAGACTGACCAACAAACAAGGAGAAAGGGAGGGTGGAGTATGTTCTAAACAAGACAGACTTGTAGTAGCGTATGCTGTTCGTTAGTTTTTTTGTTTTTATTTTTTTGTTTGACTGACCTAAGCCGTTTAGCCTATTGTAAACAATGTCTCCCGTCAGGCTGTAACTAGATAATTTAGATCAACTTTTGTTTGCTAAAGATGACCTGGACACATTTCCAGGCTTCAACTAGACAGAGGGTGAAAACGACCAATAAGATGACCTCCATGAGTCCATCCGCCTTCCCAGTGGCGCTACAGCCCATGGACGGTCCTGGCTTACTTCAACACATCCACCCATCCCAGTGGCACTACAGCCCGCGGAGTGCTCTGACCTGTCTTAATACATCCATCCATTCCAGTGGCGCTACAGCCCGCGGAGTGCTCTGACCTGTTTTAATACATCCATCCACCCCAGTGGCGCTACAGCTCGTAGAGTGCTCTTACCTGTTTTAATACATCCTTCCATCCCAGTGGCGCTACAGCCCACAGAGTGCTCTGACCTGTTTTAATACATCCATCCATCCCAGTGGCGCTACATCCTATAGAGGGCTCTGACCTACTTCAAAACATCCTTCCATTCAGATTTCTCTTGAGCTTATCGTCTTCATGACCGAACTCTAATTTGCTGTAGATCTGTCTCTACAACGTCAACCCATCGTATTTGTGGGGTCTGTGGCATTTTACGTCTCGAGAGACAATCTTTTCCCCTTGCAAGCTCTTGTGTGACTAAAGAGGCCGATCCTTGATACACAGCTGCGATCGCAGGTTGGGCATATGTAGTCCAGTGGCGTAGCATCCATGGCGCGAAGGGGTTCAATGAACCCGGGCCCACGACCATTTAGGGGCCCACACCCGATGGTGAAACAACCATGGGTCCAGGGCCCCTCTATGTAACATAAGCTCTAGCTTAGGGCCTCTATGAAATACTTAGTAGTTACATACAATATCTGGACTTAATATGGGGCCCCCATATCTCAAATAGCTTAAGGCCTTTTCAACTGTAAATATGACACTAAATGGTGCGAAGGGGTTTCATTTCGCCTTGTACCATGACTAATGACCAATTGTGGCCTACTTATTGTGGCAGTATTGAGGAGCAGGTTTATAGGCCTAACACACATTTTAAGATAATTACAGGGATAAAAAGATAGTGGATTTAAGTAATTAGGCTCATTTGTCGTCTGGTATGTGCACTTAAAAGTTGTAAGGATGGTCTCGGATTTATACCCAGACACAGCACCAACATTGTTTTCCGAATCGTCAAAAAAAAAGATAGGCCTAATTACTTAACTCCACCAACAATTTTGCCCAACATACAGAGAACCTGAATGACTGAGAACGTGGATGAATTCTAAACAAAGAGCACATCGAAAAAGTTGACAATTACTGACTGAAAGTAATTAATCGTATAGTGAATGATAGTTATAACTTTAAAAATCAAGAACCTTTCAATTTAGCGGTCATCGCAAATTGTATCGCTTAGGTGACACAAGTAACAACAACAATGTCTTAGCAGTACATAAATTCTTAAGAAAACAAAAACACAACCCTTTACCTCGACCCACAAATTCAAAACGAAATAATAGACTTGGGCAATGCAATTTTAGCAAAACATCTAAAAGAGATCCAAATCTGTGCCATTTTTATCTATTATGGTTGACAGCAATGAAAGAGAATTAAAAATTTATTAAGTTTGCTTTATTTTCTGAAATTGTTTTGTGAACTTTTATGAAGAACTACCCAAAAATAAAATTCCAAAAAATCATTTGTAAGATTTTATATTTGTGAGAACCAGAAGTCAGTAGGATTGACTCATACTGAATAAGTAATGAAATATCATCATCTTTATTTAAATTACTTACGATGCCAAGGCAAGGATGGTTTTTCAATATGAGAGACTAGTACAATAGCCTAAGTGACGTAGTTAGGGATTTGGCTTGACCTCTTTAGGGACCCCAACATTTTTACATTCGACATCCTGACATTATATAAAGGAGTAATATTTAATAATTAATGGAAAACAAATTTCGGACACTCATTTGGGGCCTTTCAGTGGGGGTAGGTGAGATTTTCAAATTTGGATTCCCTATTCCTCCACCCTATCCACGCCACTGAATAGCCTTCATTTATTGTTTCAACAAAAGCAGCCACTTGCACATTAGATTTACTTTGCTAAACAGTACTTAAACATGGTCTTCAATGATTCTGTCAGCTGTGTTATTGAACTTGCATTGGAATGTCTTTTAGTAAATGCACTGATACAAACAAATTACTGGATTTCTTTGTCCCACTAAATATGTGTCATATGGGGGGAGGGGCCCATCAACATATTCTTGAACCCGGGCCCACGGGTACCTTGCTACGCCATTGATGTAGTCACCAGGTGCCGTTGCATTTTCACCCTTCTTTCTGCTTTGTATGGCATCCTTTTGGGGTACAGTTAAGCTAACAGTAGTCACAAGAAAGCTAATCAAAATGGACCTCCGGTTGGGTTCATATATGGAACCGATTTCAATCGATTAAAATCGCTATTGTCTGTGACAATGCAACACGTGACATTTTGCCCGAAAGTTAGAATCCCTCTATCTCCCATCCCATCCCAATCCACAGGCAGATGATGCAAGCCTGCATTGTAGCTTTTCAAGGAAAATAGAAGCCTAGCTACGAGCAGATGAAACTCTTAATCATTCACCTAAACAGAAGTATAAGTCTTAGATTATGAAAACTTTTAATCGTGTTCAACGACGAACAATAATGTCAATTATATCTTCCCTCCTATAGACATACATAAATAAAGACTGGAAAAAGGAAGTAACTTTATGGAACTTGAAAACATGTATATCTTTTGTATTCGGATTCCCGAATTATGAAAAATTAAAAAATTGCATAATCTTCAGTCTTAGAGGTTAAACAAAACTCATAGACATAAATAAAGTACACACAATTGCAAGTCACAAATTTTCGTTTCATAAAATAGTCTTATTGGCCAGTCTATATTTATTTAGGTCTATGATCCTCGTCAACAGTACTCCCTCCTATCTTCTTTCGTTCAACACCCTTTCGCACCATTCCACATTCACGTTACGCTGCGCACGTAACAATTACACACATTGAACAAAAATTAAAAGTGAAAGGATGGAATACCATCGGTTTGGCTAATACAGTTAGAGTGGACACTGGCCACTTACTTTTAATAGTAGAAAATTTAAATGGCGCAGTGAAATCAACGCCTGCCGCGTTCTGACTTTCTATCCAATGACGCCTCTACTATATGACTCTCTCTATCAAATGACGCCTCTACTATATAACTCTCTCTATCCAATGACGCTTCTACTATATGACCCTCTTTATCCAATGACACATCTACTATATGACTCTCTCTATCCAATGACGCCTCTACTATATGACCCTCTTTATCCGATGACGCCTCTACTATATGACTCTCTATCCAATGACGCCTCTACTATATGACCCGCTTTATCTAATGACGCCTCTACTATATGACTCACTCTATCCTATGACGCCTTTACTATATGACTCTCTCTATCCAATGACGCCTCTACTATATGACTCTCTCTATCAAATGGCGCCTCTACTATATGACCCTCTCTATCAAATGACGCCTCTACTATATGACCCTCTTTATCCGATGACGCCTCTACTATATGACTCTCTCTATCCTATGACGCCTCTACTATATGACTCTCTCTATCCAATGACGCCTCTATTATATGACTCTCTCTATATCAAATGACGCCTCTACTATATGACTCTCTATCAAATGACGCCTCTACTATATTACTCTATATCCAATGACGCCTCTACTATATGAATCTCTCTATCCAATGACGCCTCTACTATACGACTCTATATATATATCAAATGACGCCTTTACTATATGACTCTATCCAATGACGCCTCTACTATATGACTCTCTCTATCCAATGACGCCTCTACTATATGACTCGCTATATCAAATGACGCCTCTACTATATGACTCTCTTTATCCAATGACGCCTCTACTATAAACACCGGTTCGTACTTTTCCTGCTTGTAAATAAAAAAAAAAAAAAAAAAACAAGGAATATCAAGGTGCGCTGTCACGCCAGGAAAAAAAAATAATACCTAGCGGTCAATAGAAACCAGGACTGTCCTTACCAGACGATAGCAGTTCAGGATGACCCTACAGATCAGGGGTTTTCAGCCTGTGGATTGCGACCCCCTTGGGGGTCGATTGACGATTTGCCAGGGGTCTCCTGAGACCATCGAAAATATGGATTGTTATTGTCTATTCTTCTATTGCTGTATGCGTGTGTATGGGGGGTGGGGTCGCGGCAGAGTGAGGGATTGTAAAAAGGGGTCGCCGAGCATGAAAGGTTGAGAACCGCTGTTACAGATCGAAATGTAGGGCCTAACAATTTATCAAAATATAATTTTGCAGCACTTCAATGTGACCTGACAGAATTAAGTATGCTCTGAACTATGTCATTGTGATGTCTATAATTAGAACTACTCAGAAACTGTAATTATTTTTCTAAACATTAAGAGTGCATGCGTTATCTTACAAACCCCGTACTAGAAATGTAATAGTACCAGCTTTAGAGAACAAACATTGTAGTACAAACAGAGTACAATCTCAGTACTACAAATTTGAGAATATAAACTTAAAAGTGCAGACTTTAGAGTACAACCCACAGCGCAAATTAATGTCCAGCGCCCAGCCATTTTGCGGACTGACACGTAGATATAATAGCTTGCGGTACTGTTTGTGACACCCCAGGGCTAAGACAGTACACAATTCGGTAACCATGGAAATAATTACGAAAGTGAAGCCTTAGAAGACTCGACTGCTCGAGACACCAATGAGTAAGTACGAAACTAAATGTGCGCGTGCAATTATCTTTAAAAGAGACTTTAAAAAAATATATAAAAAAATGAATATACTAACTAAACAAATGATAAATTTTGTTTATGTGGGCTGTGGGCATGAGGTTTGTCTCTTGCGGTATATATCCTTAGAGGCACCGTATGCTAGGACAAATACTCCTTCTTCCCTTTTGCTATTAGAGAATGGAATGGGTTGCTTGAATCAGCCAGGAAAACCAACGACTTAGCAGAGTTTAAGTCATTGATTAACATGCATGACAAGATTGACACATGCAATGCGTAGGACGTATTTTTTTTTTTTCTTTGAGTAAAAAAAAAAAAGTAAAGTTCCCCTTTCAGACCTTGAGGTCTATAGGGCAGTTAATGTAAAGGTCATCTGATTCTGTGGCCTACTGCGAACGAGGGTGTCATGTGCCCAGCACAACGACCAACCGCCTTTACTTTTCCCTAACTAATGTCAGGTACCCATTAGAGCTGGGTGGACTCAGAGGCACCCAAGGATCCCGAAATAAAAATCAAAGTCTTAATAGGATTCGAACCCGGGACTCCGGTTCAGAAGCCAAGCGCTTTACCGCTCAGCCGCCGCGTCTCCTTTTTGAAGTAACGTCTGTAATTTATAAGATAAGAAGACACAATGAAGAGACACGTTCCCCAGAGACAGCGATAGCACTAAGGGTCTCTCTTAAAGCAATGGTAGCCAACCTCTTTCGGCTTGGACGTCAAATAATTCGCAAAACATGTGTCGCGGGGCCGCTTCGCTAGAGCTGATATTCTGCAATGTCATTACGCATTATTTAGAGGGAATGGAATGCACTGCGTCGCGGGCCGAATATGTCCCGCAGGTCGTAGTTTGGAATCAATGTTGTGTAATATGGTGTGATAAAGCTGTCAACGCCGTTGATGACCTCAGAGGAAATAACTCGGGGGGCGCCGGCCCATTCGTGATGAGAGGATCTAACTCTTGGTAAACTAAATATTGCTCCACATGCGTCCATGGATATGCGGTGGCTGAGTGGTAAGGTGCTTGGCTACCGAACTGACGGATCACGGGTTTGAATCTTAATGAAGACTGATGATCTTAATTTCGGGGTTTTTAGGGCGCCTCTGAGTTCGAATCAGAAACCCCATTGATAGCGAACCATTACTCCCTTAGAGCACGTGAGAGGAAGCAAGCAGTGAGTCCACCCAAGCTGAAATGGGTGCCTGGCATGAGTTAGCAAAAGTAAAGGCGGTCCGTCGTTGTGCTGCCCCGCGTGACACCCTTGTAAATTTCGGGTCACAGAAAACAGATGATCTCTACATCATGTGTCCCGTAGATAGTATTTTTACATGCATCCATACGCCAATACACAAACATATTTGTGATTACCGTATTTTCACGCATATAACCCGCGGGTTATATATATATAATTTATTTTTCTCCCTTAAAACGGGAGACATGTGCGGGTTATGCAAAAGTGCGGGCTCTTATAAAATTTAATTCACCCATTAACATAGCATAACGAAGACTAAAGACACGCCGGTGGATCTTTATACTTCCTATAGTTTGATGTGTGGTACTGAAATGTACATTAGAAAACTTTATTAAAATCTCATTCTAAACCTCAATAAAACAAATAGTACTGATGTTAGTACTTATTGTACCGGTTGTTGACAGCTTGCGGATCATTGAAGTGTGCGGGTTGCACGATTTTGTTTTTACTTATTTTGTAATTTGTGTGGGGCATATGCGTGTGCTTGCGTCAAGATACTGAGCCTATGAATATACTTTTCCCTATAAATTAAGGCAAAGAGGTTTACTCTCTTAAATTTTAATTCCTGGATAAATTTGTGGATATGAAACTAATTATCGAATTTGATTATTTGATAGTTTTATTAATGAACTTTATGTGCTTTCAAGCAAGATGCATAAATTGTGCATTACGATGTACATGATGCTGTTAACAGATGTAATTATTTTGTTTATTGCCGCCATTAACCCAATAGCTCCTATTTCCGGTTACGAAAAACCCTTCTGTAGTCCTAAGCAAAGAGGAATAACTCCGTATTTTAAAAATTCTAAAAAAAATATTTATTCTGAAAAAATAATCAAACTTAAGATCTAATACATATAAACAAACAAACAACTCTAAAAAATAGAACTATAAGTCTAGTTTTAAAAAATATATACGTTTAATACCACTAGAATACAAAAAAACTTCAAAAAATCTCATTTTCCCACGTCCCCCACGCTTATACACTGGGGCTATGGGCCGGTTTGTTTGAAAAATTAATTAAAAAATAAAAACCTTCCCGATTTTATTTAAAATAGAATCGGTAATCTCCAAAATGATTTGTAATCACACTTGCGACGAGACTAGAAGAAATCTTGTTATTAAAAAGTTTAAATCAAATATATTGAATAGGGGATTTCAGAAACGTTTTACAACGGTTTAGGACAAAAACGGGAAAACGTTTGCAACTGCGGTAGGAGCTAATGGGTTATGATGTAGCCGTCTGCTTCTTGTCTATTATATATGTCAGTGCGATGTAATAACTGCAGAAAGCGTCTGTTTAATGTCTTATATCTTTATGGAGTGTACCCAGTGTCCGTTGTGTATAATAGAATGGATATATTAGACATATGATGCTACTGATGGTACTTTTTATAAGATTGTTTAGTGAAGTTTAATGTTTGTTTGTTTGTTTGAACCTTTGTTTGTTGTAATTTGTATATTCAAAGTTATATAATGTAAAGTTTATGTTATATGCATGGGCGCCCGCAGGATTTTTTGCAAAAGGGGGTTGCAATACCGTGCAAGTTCCGACCTGTCTTTAAATGTAGCTTTAACTTTCTTATTTTTTATAGTTAGGCAGAGTATTTAAGAAAAGAACTGGTGTTTCTCTGAATTCAGGAGCATAGGTTAATTTTGTGTTTGTGTAATGCACAAATTGCAAGAAAATTTCCTTCTCGATATTAAGATTTATATTATTATTATTGGTTATTAGCCTAGTAAAAGTAAAGTAAAGTGTCCCCTTAAGACCTTAAGATATATTTGTGGGGCAGATGATGTTAAGGTCATCTGTTTCTTTGGCCATCAGTTGACGAGCAGGGTGTTATATGGCCAGCACAACGACCAACTGCCTCTACTTTCCCCAACTAAAGTCAGGTACCCATTAGAGTTGGGTGGACTCAAGGGCGCCCTAAAAATCCCGAAATTCAAAATCCCAGTCTTCACCGGGATTCGAACCCAGGACATCGGGTTCGGAAGCCAAGCGCTTAACCATTCGACCACCGCGCCACCCTGGTTATTAGTCTAATACAATAGCTTATCCTTCCAACTGTACTTCAGTAGAGGGACTACAGTTGCTACTTAGTTATGAATTTGAAGGTGTTGGCTACTCGGAATCCAGTGGGGCGCACGTGCACCTCTAGCATCCCAGCTCCTGCGGGCACCCATGGTCATATACATTATGTCTTTAGGTGTTTGATACAAGATCTATGTTTAAATTGTTTGCAATAAGTTCCATGTGAAAAGTTGCTAAGAGTTACATATTAAAAATGTGTATGATGAGTTGTAATTTACAAGTTGTACAATACAAAATTATAACCATAAGTTGCTCATTGTGAATCCTACTATTGGACTTACTGTCCAGTCCCTGTGTCGTGTTTAAGAAAGTATGTACATTATTGTACATTATAACCTCAACATTTTTAAAATCCTTTTTTTGTTAAGATCGATAAAGATTTTGTTTAAAGATGTACAACTACCTCAGTGTTTACTGTATCTTATAGCGACGCTGAGAAAGACAAAGAGGGAGAGAGAGGGAGGGGAGAAAGAGAGAGGAAAGAGAGAGCAAGGAGTTGAGTATTGAGAGGGAAATAATGAAAGAGAGAGAGAGGGGGAGGGGGGAGGAAATATAGGAAGAACAGCACATGCACTAAAAACACAGAAAGAGACAAAAAATATTTTTAAAAAGACAACAGCGAAAGAGAGAAAGAGAAAGAGATTGAAAGAGAAAGAGATTGAAAGAGAAAGAGAAAGAGAGAAAGAACAAAGTATATATTTATCTATGTATGTGTGGTTATCAATTTCATATTGTACACGTATTTCTCTCACACTTCTGATTGTAAATAAACACCTTATGATTGTGTGCACAGCTCAACACCATCAACTTTGACTCAAAGTAAAACCAAACCGTTTCACTTCGCATGCAGCCAACGATCTAGCTGCGGTCTAAGTCTCCGACGGTGAGTCACCAAGTGATGTGGGAGTGTTTATTGAAAGAGATGTTTTCCAGTTGCTGCAAAATGGCTCTCACGTTTGCATTTCAGTAAAGGTGTTTGCCTAACATATCAGCTTGCCTAACATATCAGCTTGCCTAACATATCAGCTTGCCTAACATATCAGCTTGCCTAACATATCAGCTTGCCTAACATATCAGCTTGCCAACATTTCCTGTTTTCTCTTTTTCCCCCCTCCCCCAAAACGGGGGGGGGGGAGAGGATTTGAAGGTCACCGAAACATTTAACACGTTTTTTAAATAATAATATTTATTATATATTTAATGTTGCCATAAGTAAATGGAAGAGCGAATTCATTTCTTTGTAGCTTATGTATTTAGGTCATAACCTAAAAAAAAACATTTAGAATGAATTTATTTCTATTTAGATTATATATTTAGGTCACATTTGTAAACTAAAACATTTAATAATTCAATTCATTTATATACGTATCTTTCTGAACAATACATAAATATCCATATACAACGCAATAAAAATATCTGTTGGTAATACCTAATCTCTATTACAAAAAAAAACAAAAAACGATGGTATCGTATGTCCAGAACAATGACCAACTCCAAATAGTTTCTGACATCCATTTAAAGTTGAATGGACTAAGTGACGTCCTAGAATCTGTCTAAGTCCCAGCTTTCGCCTGGACTCGAACCCCCTCCGTTAAAAAAAACTTCAGAAGAGCTTTATCACTCGGCTATCATAAAAAAAAGGTCTTTTAAGTATGTGTGGTTCAATTTTCAGCGTAGATTACCTCCCCTGCGTGATACTGGAGATATGTTTGTATACATGCACAACATATTGATATGGTCGAAGAACAGAGGGCTACTTTGTTTTAACTTCTTTGAATCTATAGGACATGTAGGACATATAGGACATAGGTGCATGTTTTAAGTCGATAATAACTCAAATATATATTGAACGATAACCATAGACATATATAAATATAGACTGGCCAATAAGAGCATTTTATGACACGAAAATGTGTGACTTGCAATCGTGTGTACTTTATTTTATGTCTATAAATTGTGTTTAATCTCCAAGAGTGAAGATCATGCAATTTTTTTTAATTTTTTATAATTCGGAAATCCGAATTCAAAAGATATACATGTTTTCAAGTTACATGAAGTTACTTCCTTTTTCCAGTCTATATTTATTTATGTCTATGACGATAATATATAGATGCAAACTAATTGTTTAATGTGTACTATATAGCCTAACTTTCAGTTTTATTCTGATTTATTATATTTGGATATAATTACTCTGTCTACTTGGGTTTAGCAAAAAAAAAATGTCGCAACCATACATTAAAAATTAAGATTATTTTAAAATGTGACATTTCTGTAAATATTGCTGGAGAACAAAAATATTCTTAACCCCCCCCCCTCTTCCTTCTAAACCCTTTCCCCTTCTGGCATTCTCTCGGTTATTTACGTTGACAAGGCGTAGAGTAATACGGCTATTTTCGGACATCGTTGCTAAATATAGTA
>JADKLZ010081101.1:25885039-25931694 GCA_021533235.1 Biomphalaria straminea
GGGGCCTCCACCATCTACCTTCGTTGTACCAAGCTAACTGTGCGGAATCCGCCATTGATGAGACGGTCCCTTGAGGAACAGCGCATGGATTTGCGACTGGTTTGTGGGAGCTTTCTTACAAATCCGCACCGTGAAGGGGCAAGACTCTCGTCCGCCCATGGGCACTCCCACGGGAATCATATTTGTTACCCTTTCGCCTAGCCACTTCCTCTAGTGAGCCGTTTCCACGGGAGCGCCACGTTGAGGCAGGATAACGTGCTCCCGACTTCTCGTACCTGAAACTAATCAACAACTACTTAAGGTCAACAATACACGAAGATAGATTGAACAATTTTGTAATTCTTGCTACTAAGAGTGATCTATATAGGAAACAGAATTGTGATGTGATGATATACTGTATGACTTCGCTTCACGCAAGGCTCGTAAAGTGTATGTGATCGTGATATTGTAATGAATGAATAAAAGGCAAAGTCATAACAATTCCGAAATTAAAAATAACTTTCCTCAACTAGATTCGAACCGAGTCCCCTCGCAAGCTAAGCAGTATATCACTCGACCACCACGAATCAACAAGCATTGAAGTATAACACGAAGATAAAATAAGTATAGACAAGATCTTCGGGGCTCGCAAAGACCTTCCTCCAGGGAACAGTACCAGGAAAAAGAAGAAGAGGCAGGCAAAGAAAGCGATAGGAAGACAACATTAAAGAATGGACGGGCCTACCACTGAAAGAAGTTCTAATCAGGGCAAAGGATAGAGAGGAATGGAGAAGGACGGTCTACAAGTCTTGCTTGGTGCCCCAACGGTCCACCAGGCTAAGGGATAGGTAAGGTAGGTAAGGTATAGACCAGTAGCGGCCTTAGGGGGTGGCAAGTGGGGCAACCGCCCCAGGCCCCGCGCCTGAGGGGGGCCCCGCGCTGAGAGATTTTATTGTCACCAACTTCGAAAACAAAATGAGTGATCATAAACAAGGACTTGTTACTCAATATTTTCCCAGCAAATTTATAATACCAATTGCCATTTAAGCTCTTAACATACATTTTAATTTCGAATTACCGTTCAGTTTCTGTAAAGACAGCCGAGTCTAAGAGGCTATCATCGTTTAACAGTTCACAATAAAAACACATAAGTTGAAGCAACCAATCTAAATCGTTTATTTCGTATATAAATAACGACGTCTAATAGGATTTTATTAGGAAAATGCATAGTGATAAAGTTTGAACTACTCTTTGCATTATGAAACATTTTATATGAAAGAGTCATTTATTACATTTGTAGTAACATAAATGCAACTTTTCACTAATTTTTTTTTCGTCACACCGGTACGGATTTTTCACTTTTTTTTTCCAATGTAGTTAAAAAAGTATTAATTTTCTTGTATTTTAGCGTTTAATATTAATTTATTAGTAGTTAAAAATTAAGGCAATCCATTTATTAAAAAAAAAGCATTGAAAACAACTAAACAATTATACAGTGTGTTCTCTACTGTCGCTGGTGAGACGTTCTAAGACCGCATGCGAAGGTCAGATTTTCGCAATAGGCTGTTTAATTTCATAAATGTATAATATTTTCGGATATAAACTGTATCACCAGTTGATGTGCTTGTACGCTCTTTCGGCAAATCAGCTTCCAACAAGTTTGGCGATGACATTTTAAGTTTACTTTTTCCAATTGGCTACTGTGCAAAGACATAGTGTCAATTGGAAAATCCGTGTCAACGTGTTGAAAAAAAAAAACCGCGGGAGTATTTTTAGCGGTCCCCGAAAGGGGAAAAGCCGCTATTAGTTTTGTGTGGTATGTCTGTCCGTCCGTCCGTTCCGTTTAGATCTTATAAACTAGAAAAGTTATTGAAAATCCGACATCATAATATTTTAGACCATTCAAAGTTCTGATGCAACGGCTTTTTTTTTCTTTTCTAAAACCGAAAAATCTAATTTTGAAATCAGTTATGCAAGCAGTTTCTTTCAGAAAAATACATCATTATCCTATACTCTTAAGCGAGCAATTCTTGTATATATATATATATTTATATATATATAAATTTTATTTCGAAAACGGCTCTAACGATTTTCTTTAAAATTTCAAGGCATGTGCGTATTAGTGAGAAAAAAATTCTCAACTCATTGGCCACATCGGGAAAACTCGAGTTCGACCGTTATTTCGATATGAAAATGTCTCAATTTAATTTTGGTTTGAAGGTTTTATGAATGAAATGGAACATTTATGAATGAAAGTTTTCCATGACGTAAACGGGAAAAACGCTGCTTACGTCACTAGGCTTACTATAGAACAATAACGCGTTTAGAGATATGAATGAAATTTTTTTCCCATGACGTCAAAAGGAAAAAAAAAATTGACACTAGGCTCACAGCACTACAATTCGCAACAAGAACTAATCAATCGACCTAATTAAACATTTGCGCACAATCTTATTGTGGATTGATCTATTATGAAACTATGGAAGAAAAATAATTAAATTAAATTTGATGTATGATCAGTTATTGTGTTTTAAAGGTTTCATAAATGGGCCTCATTCACAAATCGTTAACCAACAACATTTAGCCATGTGATTCTCTATATACAAATTATGTAAACCATAAAGGCTATCACACGATACTTTTTTTTTCATTGTTTTATAAATATTATTAAGTGGCGATCCGTGAATGAGGTCCATTGTTTACACTTAAATTTTATAAACCCGTGAGTAACTTTTACTTTGTTATACTCTACGCCTTATTTGCACACATTGAACATAGGGTCGACCCTAGCATTGGCAGGGCCCTATGTGAAGTGGATTGCACGATTTCCAGTCAGGTTAGGGATACGGATAATAAGTAAAAATTAAGATTTTGTGTTAGAAAATAAATTCGTCTTTGCATTACAATTTTGTCTATTTTTGAAAGTGCCTGTTTTACCATATAACGTAGAGATTTGAGTCACTTGATTTTCGTACTAAAGCCAGAATGAATACACTAATTTCATAATTAAATGTCTGAAAGTAACTAGAATCTATCTGAGAAGTTACAGAGCAAAGTCTTTCTTCCAAGCCAATAATAGTAGGCCTACAATAGTTTTACGCAAATAAAATGGATTGTAAAACTATAAAACGGACGTAAGCTGTGATTTGTCTACACGTAAGAGATTTCATATTTAATCGCCATGTACAATTACATTTAGAACTAAAATAACACTAAAGCAACTCTTCAGATTAGTGGTCTTTATCCGATCGTTAATTTTCGTAATTACAAAAAATATTCCAAAATGAGTGCATCCCAAATGGAATTACAATTCTGGTGTTAAGAGGCTAAACTACCACACGCATTTTAAGGGTTAAGAAATTATTTAACCGAGCAAGGCTCGGCCACCTGATATTATTATTAATAGTAACAAACACTGGAAGCTCTTTAATATAGGAGATGACTAATTACCCCTTTTTAAACAGGTTTATGCAAAAGGTTTTATTTTTTTTTTCAATTTTTTTTTTTTACAATTGTATTGCTAAGTTAAGCTCTGTTATACTTACTACTACATTTACACAGAGAAACAAATATATTTTGTATTTATATAAGTTGAACATAATTTAAAACAATAATTAATAAGTAGTTTTTCATATTATCGCGTGTCATAATCTGGTAGAAATATATATCGAACTTCACATTCACTTTCACCTAACCTTTGGTCTGCTGGACCGCTGGGGCACCACACAAGATCTGTCAACTTCTTTCTCCATTCTACAATGTCATTTGTCTTTGATAGAATTTCATTCTGATGTTCTTTCTGAAAATATTGAAACCTGCCTTTTTATCTGACTGGGTGGACCACTTCTGGAGCCGATTTTGAGTTTGTGTTTCCACACAAACTGTCTTTGTAACCTTGTTTGTATTAAAAAAAAAATTAAAAACCTGTGATAATCTTCAAAAGTGAATGGACCACTGTAGCTCCTATAGCACACTTTATTCTTAAAGAACATCTTATTGGCTTCAATTTGTAGAGTGAGAGAGACGACATAATATTTAGTAGTGGCGAGTGTTTTCCTTTTTTATTGGCATCTGTTAATGCACAACAATTAAAATGCAGTATATAATGTACTTAAGCGGCTAATAGTAACCAGCAGTACCTACGTAATGTTCTATGTTTTGTTACAAAATAAAGCCAACAGCTTTGAGGCGGACATACTGTATTATCATTGTTACGGCGTTAGAGACGGATTAGCCCGTTAGCGAGATGTGGTAAGACATATATATATATATATATATATATATATATATATATATATATATATAGTCTATCTTTACCGCCAGGGGCCCCGCACATGACGCTCGCCCAGGGCCCCGCGCACTGCTAGGGCCGGCCCTGGTATAGACAAGCCATAGCGTAGATAGGGATTTGGGACTTAACCTTTTTTGGGGCCACTCCATTTTGACCTTCAACATCATGACAGGAGATTATGGCGTCATTTTCTATTTAAAACAAATTTCGGAGACTTTTCAAATTTGGACCTCCCCCCCCCCCAATCTACCACCGTAGCTACGCCACTGGGACAAGCCACAATCGGACAAGAAGACCGAAATAATAAGATAAAGATTCTCAAAGTTTAAAATAATTCTCAATTTAAAATTCAGAAGAGCGGCAAAGCTGTAGAGATTATTTTTTACTTTGTGATCCATTGCTTTGGTTGTGACCTTGACAAGCGTAATGGAAAGAGAAATCCCCAATCAGAAATATGTAAATTTTAAAGGTTAGAATCAGGGGAGATCATTCTTGACAGAAATGTCGTAAAACTATCATGCCATATCCACATAAAACGAAATTGGAAAAAAAAATATTTTAAATTCTATTTTTAGCAGCTTTGAAGCTTAGGCATAAAAGTTAAAAAGTTATGTGAGTTGAAGTCTGCAAGATCTCCATTGGATTGATAATGAGTGCATTGGAGTCATTGGAACCACTTCAAAGATTTTGAGCGCTACAGCAGACACGTGACCATGACCTCTTCAATTAAATTACGAAAATTTGTTTAAAAAATTGTGCAAGTATGGTCGTCGTTATGAAGTAATTCATTTGTTGTTTTTTTCATTAGTGCTGAAACGCTATTATTGGTTAAGTGTATTGATACTACAATATCAGCTATTGTATACGATTCCTACAACAGTAGGATAGCTGCCTGATCGTGCTGTTTGCGCACTGGACTGTCGCTTGGATTTATCGATGGCCCCGGGTTCAAACCCTGCCCGCTCCCATCCCCCGTCGTCCTGCGGGAGGTTTGGATTAGGAAGTAACTATCTTCAACTCTGAAGGAACCTCTGAAACATGTAAAACAAACATTGTTACAACAGGGTCAGGCTTAGGTAGCGCATATAGCCTCCGATTGGTAGGGGGAATTCGCATAGGACTGCAAACATTTTTGTCTAGAAAAGAAATAGCGAATTAGGGCCACCACATTCACTGCGCCTAGGGGCCTTCAATTATCTAAAGCCGGCCATGCATACAATTTCTCTTTTTTTTTTCATTAACTTAACATACAATTTTAAGTATTGATGTCACCTTTACAATAAACACACAGTGAAGCATTTAATTTTGTAAAAGTAAAGTTCCCCTTTCAGATTTGTAAAGATCTTCTGTTTCTATGACCGACGGTTAACCAGGGTGTCATGTGGCCAGTTCAACGACCAACCGCCTTTACGTTTCCCCGAATAATGTTAACTATCAATCAAATGGTCTCATGGACGTCCTAAATATCCCGAACTTCAAAAAATCACAGTATTTGCCAAGATTCGAACCCTCTACCATCCGGTTCGGAATCTCTAAACAGGGCCATCCATCTCACATAGATGTGCGTTTACCTGTTACCTATCCCTTAGTCTGTGGACCGTTGGGGCACCAAGCAAGACTTGTAGACCGTCTTTCTCCATTCCTCTCTATCCTTTGCCCTGTTTAGGGCAATTGAGTAGTGCGTTTAATAAGTTTTAGGCCTAATATTGACGCAATAAACAGAGCTGTATACAACACTATTTGGAATACCACTTCCCGCTTTCCCTTTATTTCAGAACCCACACTTAAATTAAGTGATCCCATTCGATCAGATCGGGGATCGACGTCTGATGAAGTTCAGACCCTGTAGTTTAGGGAAATCCAGAGAAAGGATCGACTAGAGGAACTTAATCCCCTCGCATTTAATTAGAACCGATTCAAAGCTTCAATTCCATTTTGCAATCTCTAAGCTCTTCAATGTGTATCTATATGTGTTGCTGGTATCTTTGTGTGTGTTGATATTCGTGTGTCTGTGTTGATGGTTTGTGTGTGTGTGTGAGTTGATGGTATTTTTTGAACGAATCCATGTAACCAGTGTGTGTGTGTGTGTGTCGCTGTGTTATTTGGTGTAGATTAGTTTTGTTTGTTTTTTTTCCAATCAAATTAAAATGACCTTAAGTTAAATCTTCCGTGCAGCAAAGGCAAAGAAAAATCAACGGGAAACGCCAAAGACCAAGATTATCGTTTCGTGAGGCAGCTTTGTGCGTAATTCTCTAGAAACCCGCAGCAATGTCCAGGCATATCACGCCACGGGGCTGTAACCCAAATAAACAGGTTTGGTAAAAAAAAAAAAATGGCTGCAGGGGTCATCAGCAATTCTCAACGGCGAAGTTGGGTGGGGGGCACTGAAACCAATAATAGGTAGTTCTATTATTAATGGTGCATGGCGCCTCTAAGTAATATACTTTTATTAATAATATACTTTAAAATCTATTTTAAAAAAGGTATCGCAAAATATGTTTAACATCTGTAATTTCTGATACAAACAAATCTCTTCAAGAAAGACTTAAGTCGTTAAGCAACAGCGATGCTTCCGACATAGTCAAGGAGGTCTCACAGTCTTACCCTCGGGTAGTCTTACTGTAATACATTATCGTATGTGTGGTGCGTGTGTTAGTTGATAATTAAAAATCAGACAGATAAACAGAAAGATAGCCTACATAGGAAAATTCGATATATTGACCTAGACAAATTTTTTAGCAAGTCATGTCCTTGCAATCGGCATTTTATTTCAGAATATGCACATGTAAATAACAAGATCTTCGGGGCTCGCAAAGACCTTCCTCCAGGGAACAGTACCAGGAAAAAGAAGAAGAGGCAGACAGAGAAAGCGGTGGGAAGACAACATAAAAGAATGGACGGGCCTACCATTGAAAGAAGTTCTAAATAGTGCAAAGGATAGAGAGGAATGGAGAAAGATGGTCTACAAGTCTTGCTTGGTGCACCAACGGTCCACCAGACTAATAGATAGGTAACAGGTAACATCAATAAGAAAGACTCGAACCGAGCAGTACACAAACTCCTTCGTTCTTTTTTTTTTTTTTTTGGTCAGTAAACATGAAAAGGATCAAGATGCCTTAGTGCAGTCCCTGAATGAACTTTTTATGTTGTGTCTGTTGTATTTATGTGTATGTTTCTGTTGTGTTGTTTTTATATGAGAGAATAGTCCTTGTAATCACAACAAATCTCTATAAGGATAAATAAAGCAGCCTTGGTTTGTAAAATGTTTTACATGTTTCGGATGTTCCTTCAGAGTTGAAGATAGTTACTTCCTAGTCCAAACCTCCCGCAGGACGACGGGGGATGGGAGCGGGCAGGGTTTGAACCCGGGACCATCGATAAATCCAAACGACAGTCCAGCGTGCAAACCGCTCGACCAGTCTTAGTCTGAAAGACTATTTCACGTAGATATTTCAAATTACATTTTAATGTCATGTTTAGGACCCCTCAAGACGAGTATAGAAACTGGGACGGACGCACCACAGAGCCGAGTATTTTAAGAACCAGCAAGCCATCAAACAGGTGGCGATAACAAACTAATAATCGATGGGTATCGTCCCTTTGTACCAAACACGCGTTACTTATACCAACTAATTCAATTAGCTTAGCTCCCTTTAGACACCACTCCCAGGTAATCAATAAACAGTCACGTGACAACACCCCCCACCCCCTTTTTTCAAATACACGCTTACACTATCACAGTCACACGTTTTAGCACACAGCCATACACATACCATCACACACTTCTTGACTCTACCACACATACCATCACACACTTCTTGACTCTATCACACATACCATCACACACTTCTTGACTCTACCACACATACCATCACACACTTCTTGACTCTACCATACATACACTCTTTCACAATAACACATACATTCTCTCATACGCAATAACACATATTCTGCCTCTTCTTTTCCCTGCAGTCCGCATTATGGAGTACGAATCTTCATTTCAGAAGGAAAAGTCGAATCTAAAAAAAAAAAAAACAATATTGTTAAGACTTAATCAGCCTATCTGGCAGCACACCGCGACACAGGCAACATAAACTTGACAACTCGGGCTCCAAATAACAAAATTCCAATATTTTCACAGCCAATACTTTACAATTGGCAACATCATACGCTAATTGTAGAAATGCTTCACCGTGGATAAATGTTCTGCTAAGTTCTATACTGCTTACTAGCCTCTCCGTCTCGTCCTGGATTGTACTCATCCGATTTCACACTGGACTCAAATATCAATCAATTTAATGTGGAAATTAGTTTGTGCTATTAAAGGAAGAGCCCGCATAGGTAAAGCTCGAGCAGTCTTCCATCAGCTGAAGAACACATTGGGCGCCCGCAGGGGGGTGCAAGGGGGTCCCTGGATTCTGAGTAGCAAAATTCTAGACATTACCATTTTTTGCATCATTAAATCAATTAACTTCTTAGTAGCCACTGAGCAAGTAGTTAGTCCACTGTAGTACAATCATAAGGATAAGTTAATGTTCGAGTTGACTAGTCTAGGTTTAATAGGAATAGATGGCCGACGTGCACCCCTCTAGATTCTAGTAGCCACATTGTAGTAAATTTTATAAAAATTAATTTCTTAGAAGTAGAAATTTAAGAAGTTTTGCTTCCACTGAAGTACAGCTGTAAGGAAAAACTAATGTTTCAATAAACTAGCATATGCTAATCATGTGTTGATGGCTGACCATGTACGCTTTATTATAGTCTTGCAATTTTATGTACTATAAAAAAAGTGTGAAATATTCTATTGCACGTAAGTCGTGACAATTTGTTATCTCTTGCACATAATTAGACTTATTATATTTAGTTAGGGCCTAGAATGGGAGAAATATTTTTTTCTTTATCTTGGAGAAGAAATCCTTGCTGATTTTATTTCAATACGATAAATGTGAAAGCTTCTTTGAACAAGAATGAGGAGTGCAGTCATATGTGTAAATGTATTTATGTTATGCGGAGTTAAGGTCGGTTTTAGTTCTAGATAGCAGGTTAAACACGTCCACCAGTTTACGATTGCAGACTATACAAGAAAGCTCTAAATAATAATAAAGTTTTATTTATAGAGCGCTGTTAACAAACTTGATGTAGGCTCAAGGCACTGTGATAACATTACAAACATAACAAGGTTACAAAGACAGTTTGTGAGAAAACGCAAATTCATTATCGGTCACCGAAGTGGTCCTCAAATGCAGGTATCAATATTTTCAGAAAAACATCATAATCAAATTCTTTCAAAGAAAAATGACAGAGAAAAATGGAAAAAGAAGGTTGATAGATCTTGTGTGGTCCAGTAGACCAAAGGATATGTGAAAGTGAATGTGGAGTCAAATTTCAACCTGGCCATAACTGATATCTTATAATCAATATGTCATTGATCTAATTGTATGTAAGGGTCAATCTCTTAAAATAAATGACATTTTTTCGGTAATGATAGGTGTATTTGTGTAGTAGCAGTTCACGCAATAATATGAATACCTAATTATTAATTCTTGTTTTAAATTATGTTCCACTTATCTGCATATTAAATAGACTTTTTTCTCTTTAAAAAAGGAAACATTATTTTTGGATATGTGTTATAGCCTGTATGATAAAACTTATAGACTATAGCGTAGCGACACAAACGTAAAAAAAATAATTTTCTACAAAACACCATTTGCATAAATGTGTTAAAAATATGGTAAATAATTACCTCCCTTACTAAAGAGCTTCCTGTGTTTGTTACTATTTATAGTGAATAGTTGAAAAGTGGTGTATTTTATGAAAAAAATGCATGCATAAGTGATTTAAAAAATTAGATTTTTCGCTTTTAGAAAAGCAGAATCTTGTCTTGTTTTCTGATGGGCTATTCGTGCGGCGTTATTCAGAATTCGCTTCAGCTTTGCTATTTTGTCATCAGATATACCTGCTAGCAAGGCGTTGCAGTAGTCAAGTCGGGAAGTATTATGAATGCTATAGTCAAACATGGTCGGATATGACCTAATCATTGAAGCTGAAGATAACGGCCCTATGGAGACACTCTGGAGTGAGAAATAAGAACCCAGTCACAATTTTGAGATGATTTGTTTGGCGGATGTTAATTGCATTTCGTTGTTAACATTTTCTGCTAGATCGACCGTAGGTAGGCATAGACAGAACGGATAAGCTTAACAACGCGTGAAGTAAATTGTTTGTTCAAATGTTAAATATTTAATTTGAAACAAATATTTAAAGGTCACTTATTATCGTATATGGGGGGGGGCGGGACCAGTACCTTTCTTTATTATTCTCCGTAGACGAAAATTTGCACCCCTCCTGTAAAATATCCTGCGGGCGCCCATGAGAACACCTTGGGGATATGGAGAAATAAGTACCACCATCAACATTAATACCATTGTTAAACCAATACTACTTTATGTCGTTCGATGTCTCGATGATTCCAAGCTCAAACGCTGCAGCTGCCATCCCACGTCGTCCTGCGGGAGGTTTGGACTAGGATAAAGATTATCTTCAACTCTAAAGAAACATCTAAAAGTAGTAAAACATTTTTTTAAAAAAAATAACCTATTTTTTTAAAGCAAGGGAAATAAGAAGAATATTATTAATTTACATCTAGATTTTTTGTTACCTCCCTTGGCTTGTCAAAATTTGGGAAGGGGGCTGGTAAGAGTGAACATTCTTTAGAAGAGGTAATGATTATTTAACAGCATTTTTAGTATTTCTCAAGATGTTGATACAAGGAACTAAATAACTCTATATCGGACATTACTCTAACTCCGTCCGTCTAAGAGCTCACCTAAGAAGATCGCCTATGGCCTATGGCATGCGGCTGTCCTCCGTGCGGGATATAAGTCTTAATAAGTCGTTGGTTTTCTCGTTTGATTTAGGCGATCCATCTAGTCTAGCACTAGTTGAAGAATGAGCACTAGTACAAGATTATCATGCGGAACAAGAAATGTGTCGTATCAGTCACAAGTCCATTTTTTTTTTCCATTAGATTAGTTTAGGTTTTTGTAGGCCTATTTGATCGTTTTTTCAAATGTGAATATTCGTTTTTATTTATTTCGTGGTTTTTTTTTTAATTTTCTATAAATCTTACAGCCCAGTTTTCCGTTTGTTCTAGCTCTATATACAATCTATGTAGGTAATATAGGCATAATAGGGGCCTAAATGATCTAGTCATAGTCATAGTAGCCTATTATAGATCTAGATGTATAAAAATAATAAATAGATCTATTCTAGATTCTAGTTTCTTTAAATTTTCATGAGGAAAGACGGAGGGGTCTATAATCTAATTTTTCAATATTTAAGAATTTCAAAATGTTAAAAATATCGTAGCCTAAATGTACTTTAATGTTTTTAAATAATTGTATAGACTATGTGTAGATAAAGAAACTTTTTTTTTCACATTTATGTTTTATATAGAGTCTAGAATCTAGATCTAGACAGATATATAGATCTATATATATATATAGATCTAGATCAAGAGACAGCAGAGAATCCTAAACGTTCTTTCGATTTTCAGAGGAATTTCCTGACCATATTTAGATTATATTTACACTGTAAACATTCTGCGAAATGGCTGGTGATTCCATGGTAGGTTTTCGGTTTTTAAATCTAGATTAGTTAGAATCTAATATCTAGTCTAGATCTAAACTAAAGACTAAATTCCGAGTTTCATTTTAGATCTAGTAACTCAGTGTTACTGAGTAATAGTAAATAGATGTGCAAGAACTCATAGTTCAAGAAGTGCATCATGATTCATGTCATTCATAATGATAATCATGATCAATGACAGATCTGAGATCATCATCATGACATGATGAATGATCATGATGATCATCACTAAATCAGTAAATGACACTATTTTTTATTTTATTTTTTTATTAGGTCAAGGTTTAACTTACAAAAAAAAAACTGAAAGCAGATTCTTATTCTGCAACTAAAGGACTATAAAAATAGCAGTGTTTCTTTGAATTATATATATATAGCTCCTCCTTCGTGTACGAAGATGAGCACATTTCTCATTTCCTATGGACTCGAAGATGGCTGTGAAGTCCAATCCTCGCTTTGAAAAGCCGGCCGCATATGTGGCATGGGTGAGTTTTGTCAGTTGCAGATAGGCCTGTTTTTTCTCTCTGCTTTCTATTGGTTCGGCGCTCTATCGCACTGGCCACTCTACTTGCTTCAAATCTTGAGACTCCGAGACTCACAGCTTCTCGCCATGCGGAGCGATCTAGAGCTAGTGCTTCTTTGAATTATCACTCAAGTCATAGTCAAGATTTTATTTTAAAATACAGCAGGTCACTCCATGCTCCTATACGGCACGCAGTTTTTGTGCTTTCCCCTTCAGCGCACACCGAGTCCTTTCAATAAACACTACTTATGTAATTGCTAATAAATTACATCTTTATCAATTAAAAATTATTTAGATTATATTAAAAGAAGTAGAATCATTTTAAATGCAATATGTATTTATAGTCTTTTGCCTCATATTGCCTCTCTCTCTCTCTCTCTCTAGATCTATATATATATTATATATCGTTTATTATAGTTTATTTATTTATATACCTATGTAATCTATGTGTAGCAACAGACAGAAATAAATCTCTATTATATGGATTATAGACCTAGACATTAATTATTATAATTTAATAAAAATATTTGATATTTTCCCCTCCCATAGATGCTTATATAAATTATTTTCATGACTCTCTCCCCCTCCCTCCCCCCTGCTGCCTGTTTGATAGGTTGTGACACTACATGCTTATTATATATATTAGTGTATACCTCTTCTTACCGCCAGCTCACCTGGGGTGATCCCCTGCAGTGGGCTTGGTCTCTGGCTTCTAATTAGCAGCCCTCACTTTTTCTTTCATTCATAATATAGATCTATATATTCTAGATTTATCTTGATCTAGGTCATGTTTATTCATTGAAAAAGTCATAGTAAGACATAGATTTATTAATCCCAATAATATTTCTTATTACGATTTTACCTTGTGCACTATTGGAGAATGTGTTAAATTCATTATTATTGATGAAACACCCCCTTTTTAAAATTTTATTTAACAGCTAAAAGTATAAATGTGATTGGAATGTCTTTCTAAAGATGTTTGGAAGCTTATTTTGATATATCCATCAGCCTACGATCAAATAGGCTCATAATATAGCCTTCATCCCTTATATGGGTATGAATTGCCGGGGGAGGTTAAAACAATAGCTTTACATACATGGTTTCCGAGAATCTCAAAAACTGCCCTCTGCTTTGGAAAAGCGGAACAAAAATACAGGAGCTTATCTAAAATTGGACATGCGCAGTCCCGAAACATCGTTTTTAGCTCCAAACATAAAAACAAATGAGTTATAAACAAAAAAAGCGACCTGTTTACTGAACAAGAATCAGATGAGGTGTGCCATATATAAGGCTCTACTATATATCAGTATAACTGAGTATATGATTATATCTAGAATCTAGATCTGTCAATCTGTATTAGTGTATGAAGTGTATGATTTACTATGAGTATGATGTATCTAGAATCTAGATGTAGATCTAATTATAGATAAAGGCTAATTAGCCCCTTGCTGGCCTAATGAGTGTAATTGTAATTAAACTAATTATAATATTTTATTAATATTATATTAATATATATATAGATCTATATCTAATACTCTCTCACTTGAGTTTATGATCATTATAATCATATTTATCATGTGATAACGACTAATGAAAATCTTCTTAGGGATTTTTAGGGCCTCGAGTGTGTTTGCACTCTAGGTCAGTTGTCACTATCCCTTCGGCTGATATTACAGCAGGATAACTTTTTTACTTTTAGATAACAATCCATAGTCCCTTAATCTCTAAGCTTTGGTTTTCAGATTTTGTTCTTGGTTAACTTTGTTGCTACTGTTACAGATTTTTGCAAAGCTTTTATATCAACTCACTCTGCCTGGTACTAAGTTTGTACACGTTATTTCTCCGACATCAATTCTTGGATCAAGCTGAAATTTTGCACAACTTTTTATTTTACCTGGCAACACAAGAATCAATGAAAAAAAAAAAATTAAACAATTACCGGTAGTTAACTAACTATTGGGTATTAATTATTTTGTTTTCAATCTTGAACAAGGGAATGAAATTTTACTTCACTGAAGTGATGGTGCAAACTGAATTAGTCCCCTTTATAGTCATCATTTGAGTGTTAGTGAACAAATTTCTGAAAAATAGCTCTATAGAAACTATAGATGCTATACTATATTCATAAAGCTTTCCACTACCTTGAGAAGGCTTGAGCAGTCTTGAGCCATGAGTTGCCCCCCCTTTTTATATTTTTATAAATGCTTTTGTATTTTTATTCTAGATCTATCTAGATCACATTTATTTATGTGACAAGTCTAGTCTAAACTGTTACAAGTATGATCAGTATAAGCTTTTTGTTTGACATCTGGAACAATGCAAAGAAATTTGACTTGACTAAAGTGTTGGTATAAGCTGAATTAGTCCATTTTATAGGTCGTCATCGAAGGCTTAGTGAACACAAAAATGAAACAGGACGAGACTATAAAAACAACAGTTAACTTTACAATCTTTCATATTTCTTAGTTCTTTGCTAGAAGAGTGGTTACCGTGTTGACCTGAGAAAATTTTAGGCCACAATTTTGTATTCAGGTCGTTCACCTTTTTTTATATACAAATACACATATACTCCGTTCTTTAACTCTCTCTCTCCCCTTCCCCATTTTCCAACTGGTCCAGACAAGTTATACATAGCACACTGAGGAAACTAACAGCAAGAAATTGCGCTTAACAAAAAACATTTGGTAAAAATATTTCTAATCGCAAAGATTTATTGTTGTTGGTCTGGATCTATTAAAAATTTAATTATATGATTGATCCAAACTAATTGATGTAAGAACACTTAATATAAGTTTTGTTTTTTTTTAATAAAAAAAAGGTTGTTTTTTTTTTGTTTAATTTTACTTGTTACTATTAGGATTTCACATTTACATTTCAGAAAGAAAATGGTGATTCTAGTCATTGTGAGGAAAGAAGAGTGAATCGCCAGAAGCTGGAGCAGTGGCTCAACAAAAGCATGAGAATTAAAATGACTGATGGAAGAACACTTATAGGTCAGAATTTTTGTGTTCTATGTCTTGTTCATACATAAGAGGCTGTTAGGGACTGCGTGTTTCTATGGTAATGGTAGGAAGAGATTAGCCATTGGTTCTGAGTGATACTAGATAGGTGGCTTTGTCATCAGCGATTTAAGTTATGGGGGACGACTCTAGATTATGAGACTGAAAAGTTGTGTTAGTGAGTTAGATTTTGTAAAAAATATTATTACTAAAGTCTTATATATTTATAGCATTTTATCACAAATGGATTTTGTAATATTTTGTCCTTTGTAATATTATAATAAAAGTAATATTTAATATTGTTCACAAAAGAAGCCATTCAAGTAATTTCAAATTTCAGATATAAAACACCTACAGCGGTTTGATCAACAACTGTACATGAAAGATAGCTTGTTCATAAGTAGCTTTTGAAGTGTTTGCAGCTAATTTCTATTTAACACTGAGTTTTTTATGGGATCTAGGTTGTTTTAAAGAAATTTTAACTCTGAAAAGCTGCCTGGTCATGTGGTATGTGTGCCTGACTGTCATTGTGACTTGTCAATGGTCCCAGGATCATACCCTGCCCATCCCCCATCGTCCTGCAGGAGGTTTCGACTAGAAAGTAAATTATCTTCAACTCTCAACATCGGAAACAATTTACAAACATTTTTTACAAGTTTTGATCATGATAAAGAAGATGTAATCTTCCATGGCATGTATGGGCTCAGAAACATTGGAAACATCCTCACTTAGAATTTTGCTAATAACATTGGGGACACCTTTTAACACTGGAATGAGTCCCTTCTACACCAAACTTTCAGGTGTAGGTGCAAGATGCTCGCCTTAGCACTTTTTCCTGTAAATGGTAATAGCTCTGCCAAATTCAATATGTAAGCTACATGTGGAGGCAAGGAGTTGGACTGGTTGTCACAGGCTATTTGAGACTCTATTTGAGACGCATGCCATTGGAACATTTAATAGGTAGTGGAGTGCTTATATTTATGCATTACCACTTCCATCAATACCAACCTTACAGAACTTTAAATTGTGTAATAAATATATTTACTAATTTTCAGTCAGCTCCCCAGAAAATGTACTGCACATCCATTTCTATCCATTTTTTGGTCCTTCTTTCAATATTCAATTTATAATTGCAGAGTAAAATGGCTGCCATTGTTATAATAATGTTGGACTTTTGGCTGCCCTTGTCCAAGTTGAAATCTGTTTCCCCTTTTTATAATTTGCTAGTGGTGGCTGTTGGCTTGTCAACTCTAAGTTAAACATTATGAAGCTCCTATTTACATTTTTTTTAGCTCTTTTAATAAATGTTGCAGTTTACAAATATTCCTTCTAAAAAAATGTAAATAATTACATCCTAGCCAAAGCCACCTGCAGGATGGAAGGGGATGGACAGGTTTTGAACCCGAGATGATACTGACTACAGTCCGTAACATAATATATCTTTAAAATTGTCATCTTTTTTTTGTTTTGTCAGGTACATTCTTGTGTACAGACTGTGACTGTAATATTATAATGGGGTCGTGTGAGGAATATTTAAAGTCTCCAGGTAAAATGAGTAAAGTTGTCATTTACCTTTTTTTTAATGTTACATGTTTCTTCAAAGTTGTTTTTTATCAATCTGTAACCAAATATAATCTATCACCTACAGGAAATTATATTAACCCGCGAACATCTTTTATTTATTCAATCATATTGGAAAAGACTCTTGGATCAAATCTGAGGGGAAATCATTCAGTGATCGTTAGGCAACTTGCAACACACTCTGCTACACCCCGACATAGCCTAAAAACCACTGATCCCAAACTGCATCAGCTATTGCCATTCCTTTGGTCACATCTATTGCGTAGAGAAAATGAATTGCTGTGTGGGCAACTTTGTAACCACTATAGTCAATGCCTAGGCGTTCATTTCAATAAGATGAACCATAGATATCTAGGGACAGGAGAATGCAATGGATAGATCCAATCATCATCCAATTCAGATATAACATTCACCAGTAAACTTTGTAGATAAGGGAAATTTTTTCTTTTTAAAGAACTACATAATTTAAAGCAAATTCTTTTAAACAATTAAGCGTTCACCCTTTTTTATACATCAAATTTGTGATAATAATAACATTTTATTTAATAGCTTGCTTTTTTTTTCCACTCATATAATAGATGCAGAGCCTAGGGAGGATCCCAGAATACTTGGATTGGCCATGATTCCTGGGAAGCATGTTGTATCTATAGAGATAGATGACACTGTGACAATAGGAGAAGGTTGGTCATGACTTTAGTTACCATGCTTATGTAGAAAAATGTACACAGTGAATGTGATGTAACCATTTTAAACCTTAGCAGTTTGTTACCTGTTACCTATCCCTTAGTCTGGTGGACCGTTGGGGCACCAAGCAAGACTTGTAGACCATCTTTCTCCATTCCTCTCTATCCTTTGCCCTGATTAAAACCTCGTTCAATGGTAGGCCTGTCCATTCTTTGATGTTGTCTTCCCACCGCTTTCTCTGTCTACCTCTTTTTCTTTTTCCTGGTACTGTTCCCTGGAGGAAGGTCTTTGCGAGTCCCGAGGATCTTGTTACATGGCCATACATTTTGAGCTTTCGTTTCTTCACAGTATTTAGCAGGTCATCATGGGGTCCGATCGCTGCCGTAACCCTGTCTCTAATCTCTTGATTTGTGATGCGGTCTTTATATGTGATGCCTAGGATCCTTCTGTAGCATCTCATTTCCATGTCTAGGATCCTGTTCTCTAGCTCTGCAGTCAGCGTCCAAGACTCACAAGCATATAGAAATGTGGCCATGACCAGGGAGCGCATCAGTCTAATTTTGGTGCCGAGGGCTAAGCCTTTGTCTTTCCATATCAACTTGAGTTTAGAAAGGGCCGCTGTGGACTGTGCTATTCGGACCATTAGTTCGGGCTTTGTTCCTCATCCGAGACAATAGCTCCGAGGTATTTAAAGCTGCTAACGCTAGTTAGCTTTTCGCCTCCAATACTGATGGCCTTTGTAAAGCCCTGTTGACTATTGGTCATGATTTGGGTTTTTTCTGCATTTATTTGCATGCCATAAGCTGCTGAAGTCTTTGTCAATGCGCATCACTAGGTCGGCTAGTTCGTCTTCTGTCCCTGCTAGGCCATCAATGTCATCTGCGAAGCGCAATTTTGTAACTTTTCTTCCTCCAATGCTTACAGTACCTTGAAGGTACTGTAAGCACTTAGCAGTTTACTTTTGTTATAGCTTATTGGACTTATGTTTTTTTTTTCGATATTCCTTTAGCAATCTAGTGTATTACATCAGGAGGGCAGGGATAGTCTCAAGCTGATTTGAAACCCAAGAAAAGTTGGCTATCCGTTCTTTTACATGTCTGAGAATGTGGTGCAACACTGTCATAATTAAATAGATTTAGGCTTGTAGTTTCTTGGTAGTGCAACATTTGAATACCATTTGAGGTTCAAATCCTAGTTCTGATTTGAGCTCATAATTAAAATCAAAAAGTGTTGATCAATTTCTGCTATTGTCAAATACTCGTTGTATCATGTTGTTCATCTTTCCTGTACTGAAGATGTTTCAAGTTACAAGTGTAGCTCTGCAGTACTAAAGGGGGCATGCAACCATAGCAACAGTAGCTGGTATTCCTTAAAAAAAAATTTACTGAAGAGCTTCAACACTATTTGGATGTTCTTCAAAGATGAAAAAAAAAAAACTTTTAAAATTAAGTATTTTTTTAATTATTGCCTTCACACTGAACACAGGTCATGGTTAAATTAGGTTTTCATTAACCCTTTTAGTCTTAGAGACTTACTCATGATAAATAGACCGTACAGCACACCTAACCTTTTTTAAAAATGTGCTCTGAATGTTTGTCTGGTCTTGTGATATGCACTCTAGACTGTCATCCCAATGGTCTCCAGTTCAAATCCTACTTGCCGCGATCCTCTACCATGTTTATATAGGTTTGGGTTGAAATAAAATAATCTTCAATTATGAAGGGACAACCAAAACATGATCAACTAAGGTGTACCTTAAGGAACAGTCTTAGGTCCACTCCTATTTTTAATTTACATAAACGATTTACTCAATTGCATTACTTCAGGAACAAAAGTTAGATTATTTGCAGATGATTGCATAATATATAGGACAATAAAAACAACACAGGATACAGACATTTTACAAAGAGAATTAGATTAATTACAGAAATGGGAATCAAATTGGAGCATGTCTTACCTCTCAGAAAAATGTCAGCTGTTAAGAGTAACAAAAAGACTAAAACAAAATTTAATAAAATACCCAGAAAGACACAAAGATAAAGGCACATTCCTCAACCCATATGCTAGAACAAGTTTGTACAAATGCTCCTTCTTTTTTAGCGCCATTGGTGCATGGAATGGGTTGCCTGAGCTAGCCAGGAAAATCAGTGACTTGGCAAAGTTTAAGTCATTGGTTAATATGCATGACTGAATGCATAACGCGTAGGACGTAATCATCTTCATTTTTGAAGTAACGTCTGTATTACCTAAGATAAGAAGTAAATAAACATTATTTGAACTAATATTTATTAACTATTGAACAGAAGATTCCGAGTGTCCAACAAGAAACAACAGTTGTGATACAGCTGAGACCACAGCCAGCGGGACAGATATCAGTAACTCCGTCTCTGACAGCGAGAGAAACATCGTAGTGGATTATATCTCATCATGAGACTGACCTGCATTTTGCTTCCATTGTAGTGGTTGTCTTCTCTTGGGTCATATTCTGAACAGGATGCTACATCTCCTTGTTATCAATCGTATACTTATACAGTTTTGCTGTTTCTATATAAAAGTTTATCGAATTTCTTATAACTAAGCTTGAGCTATGATAAAAGTGTTGAAATCTTTTTTAAACTTTCATGGGCATGTTTAGGAATGTACAAGATGTAAACCAGAACATTTTTTATATCTTTGAAACAAATTTAGCTGTTATTAAAATGGTCTAAAGAAATTTACTTTTAATACAAAATTACTATTTTTTCACTAAAAGAGAACATACATTAAGATATCATTTGTTCATCTGAACCAACAGCGCTGATGTAGTTTGATCTTGTTCATGTGAACCAGCAGCACTGATGAAGTCTTACTGAGTTGGTTCCAAAGACACTACCTTCTCTGTCACCACTTTACATTTGTACTCTTGACTGAATTATGTCCCATTGATCAAACACTGGACATGGGCTACTCGTCAATTCATGAAAGTTTCAGTTCATTAAAGCGTTTATTGGAAGGTCAATACATGAGCATTCTTTGAATATGATTTTTGTAACTGCCAATATTTTTTTTATTTGTTTTTTGTTTGCAGCGCATTGCTTAATTGAATCATTTTTATTTATAATAAACTGAAGAAAAGATAATAATAATAATATTTCTTGAACTTTAACTCTTTCACTCCTAATCGACGATACCATCGTTGATGTTGACCTCATTAAATTAAATTAATGTTTAATTTTTAAAACTTGACTTTGTATTATATAAAAAGAGCATGCATTTCCCTTTAATTCTATACCAAATAAAACATTTTCTGATAACAAACAACAAAGCTATTGAAACCCAATCATAACAGGGTAGTGAAATAGTAATGAGCAAAATGAAGAATTCCTTCAAAACGTGGACAAATAATTACGGAGAGAAAGAGTTAAATCTCTAAAGAAATCCTTGAACACTAAACTTTTCTTGCATAGTAAAACTTTAAATTTCTTATTGTGTTTGTGGGGAGTGAATAGAGTATTCTATTTAGGATTTATTTAGTACAGAAAAAAGGCCCCCTAATGTAATGGAAAGGTTGGCATGCCATAGTAAAAAAGTTCCCCTTTCAGACCTTGTGGTCTATAGGGCAGATGGTGTAAAGGTCATCTGATTCTGTGGCCCACGGTTTACGAGGGTGTCATGTGGCCAGCACAACGACCAACCGCCTTTACTTTACCCCAACTAATGTCAGGTACCCATTAGAGCTGGGTGGACTCAAGGGCGCCCGAAAATCCCGAAATAAAATCCCAGTCTTCACCAGGATTCGAACCCGGGACCTCCAGTACGGAAGCCAAGCGCTTTACCGCTCAGCCACCACGCCCTCTTTACTTCGCATGCCATACTGGTCTTAAATTAATGTAACATATATTACTGTGAACGTCCACATTTGTGGTATGTTGATATTACAATTATTGAACTTTATGACACACACACACACACACAAAAACAACAGTTTAAGGATTTTTTTTAGACGATAATTAATTTTTTATATTTTTTGAGCTATTTGTTTTAAATTGTTGAAATAACTTTGTTTAAATGGTGACTGCTTAAACTATTATGAGAACTTCATTAATTGAGTGTAAATTGTCAGGTCTGGTTGATGTATGTAATGTTCACATAATAGACATGGTATAGACTGACCTACATAGATCTTCTGGATTTATTTTGTGTGAGGCTGCATGAAAAAAAATGTTAGCAATACTTCTTATTAATTAATAATGCCATTGTTAAGTTGGATCAATATGAAGAAATAAAAAATGTCTTTTTAAATGAATTATTTCCTTGTTTCACATGTGCTTCATGTGTATTGAATACACATCAAGCCCCTAGCTAGGAAAGAATATTGACAAAAAGAGAAGGCCTAAAGAGTTATGTTTTGAGTTTTTCCTGGTTTTGTGTAAAGAAACAATCAACATTCTTAGAGCTCTGTGGTGATGCACTCAAATTTTATCTTATTTTATACAATACAGATGTTACTTCAAAAAAAGAAGATGATTGTTGGAAAGAATATTAAAGAAAGAAAATTTAAAGACTTTTAATTCATGTTATCAATTTTATCTTTTATTTTTGTTGTTGTTGAGGCATTGCAGGTGATACTAGTTAGCAGCATTTGGCCTGCAGATTAAAGAGGTACATCTCTGCTGATGCTACCTTAGTGAGTTTCTCATAGAAACAAGGCCATATGGCTACCTATTGGTTAAATCAAGACCATTCGTTATAAAAGGCTTCAACACTGACCTGCAACATCACAACCTGTGGGCAGTTTAAATCAATAGCCCATACAGACTTGTGACATAGTAAACAGCTATTGGTCTAAACTGCCCACAGGTTATGATGTTGCATGTCTGTGACCTTCATGTTTTGCCACATTTGACACTTCATGTGAATATCTCATAGATTAAAGAAAATTGCAAAGACCCAGCTGTGACCTAAATATTTTGTTGTACAGGCATACGACACGACAAGCTATTGGTCTAGAATTCCCACAGAGCATGTTGGTGTTATCTTTTATAAAGATTGGTTAAATACCAGCTAAAAAAAAAGTTTAGTTGTTCATCTATTTTCTAAAAAATAATGCTGTCAGTAAGAACTCAGAATACCGGTAAGACTTCGAAATATTTATATTTGGTAAATTTAATGTCTCGCCTAAAGCAAATGTACTAAAACGCTTAATATTATACTTTTTTCAATTGTATCTAGTGCACTGTGTGCTGTAAAGTATATCATCCAGTTAACCCATGTACCTGTTAACCGTAGGCCACAGAATCAGATGACCTTTACATCATCTGCCCTATAGACCAAATGGTCTGAGAGGGAAACTTTACTTACTGTTACAGATGTGCCTCAAGTATTTAATGTCATGTGACATCTATAAATAGCAATAAAAAAAACTAAAAAAACACAAATGCTACTAGAACCATCACACATATGTATTTTAATGGTTACAATAAACAGTTCAAAGTAACACTAGAAGGTACCTGTCTAGTCTTTATAGTAGCACTTGAAACAAATGTAAATCCAAAAAAGTTCATTAAAAAATATCATACTACTTACAAAGATGTGTTATCAAATGTAAAACAAAACCATTTCAAAGACAGAGAATTGTTTGACTGTAGATAAACAATGGGACAACACAACAACTGACAAACTAACAAGTTTATATCTAGGAGAACAAAACTTTTGCATTTGATACATGGATGAGTTACATTCTCATTTTTAGTGTTCAATTCTAAAATGGCACAATGGGAAATGATAAAGTAGATGCTAATAATAATTTCATTTCTATATCCCTTCCTAGTCATGGCCACTTAATTATATGTTTGCAAGTCTTGGATGCTGACTGCAGGGCTAGAAAGGACGATCCTAGCAAAGGAATTGAGATGTTTCTATCCTAGGGAACATATTTAAAGACTGCATCACAAATGAAGAGATTAAAGACAGGGTTACCAAATCGATTGGTCCATGCGATTACCTAGCTCTATGGCCGTATTACAAGGTCTCTGGGCTTCCAAAGACCTTCCTTTAGGGAACAGTGCCAGGTTAAGAAGAGAAGGCAGACAAAGTGATGGGAACACACACAAAAAAAATAGATGCCAAAATTAAGAGGTTCTATCCAAGGCAAAAGATAGAGGAATGAAGAAAGATGGTCGACAAATCTTGTGTTATGCCCCAACTGGTCCAACAGATTAAAGGATAGGTGAAGTATCCCTAGAAGCTAAAAGAATGTCGGCTCAAGATGGTAGGAGAAAGTAACATAAACACCACAGTTAAAATCATAAACTAATCTAAATAAACTAATCTAAATAAGTTTCAAACAGTTACGTTTTAATGTTTCTCTTAAATCTAGTGAAGTTTGTGATTTGTCTAAACTCAGTTGTCCATGTCCTGTAAACACGGCTTTTGAGCGGAAAAACACAGCACAAGAGTTTAGTCCATGGAGTGCAGTGAGTGATTAGTTCAGAAAAATGTTTTTTATGGGAGACTATGGTTCATTGTAAGTTTCTTGGAGGTTCATTGTAGTTCTCACTATATCAGGTCAATCTTGCTATATTATTGTTCCGATACTTAACATGATTTTTTCCTCGCTGATAGATATTCATTTTCTACGATTCAGCTAATCAGTCAAACTTCAATCCACTCACACAGTGTCAATCCAAAAACAACTCAAAATCCTGTGCTTGACCAAATCCAATGTATCAACCAATATATCAACACTTAAACCCTGTCAACACTCAAACACTGCCAGTGAAACACATTAAGTCAGGACTAAGTTTGCTCTCAAACCTTAAAACCAACAGCACTGAATTGAAATCTTGACCAAAGAAGTGAACAACTTAGAGGCTTCATCATTGGCTGTGAAAGCTTCATCATTGGCTGTGAAAGCAGGATAATGATGAATCCATACATGCTAATTAAAATGTCTCAAGATTTGATTTCTAAATTTCATGACTTCCTGAAAACTCTTCTTTTATTAATGGAGCTAATGCAATCTATAAAGGGCAGGAACTTTTACAAAGTTAGCGGCACTAAAAGTTAAGATCCTAAGTAAAGACTGAATAGAAGAAAGGTGCAAATGACAAACAAGTGTTAACTGTGTCAAAATATTTAGGTCACAGCTTGGCCTTTGCATTCTTCCTTGATCTATGAGATATTAACATGAAGTGTCAAAACATATAGGTTATACAGGAACTCTTACAAAGTCAGCAGCACTAACAGTAGACATCCAGAGAAAAGACTAAGTAGAAGAAAGGTGCAAACGACATACAAACAAGTGTTAGATGTAGCAAAACATATAGGTCACCGCTGGGCCATAACCTTCTCCCTTAATCACAACAGCGTTTGTCTCAGTACTAAAGCCTCAAGCACTATATATATTTTCTTAATCTAAGAGTTAGCAAAGAAATACTGACAACTAGATGCAAGTAAACTGCATTAAGCATTACTTCTGCTTCTTTCAGAAACATAAATAAAACATGTCAAGTGGCAACTTTCCCTTACAAATGGGGCATCCAATGTGTGATGTACAACAAAAAAGGCACTATAACTATCAGTGCTGTGAGTGTATTATAAGACCCTCCTGGAGAGACCAAGTACAATATTAAATCAATGGCATGGAATGAAAGATGCAAATAAGAATTACCCTAATGTCTACTAGGTCACCACAAATCTTTTAAACTATATGTTACCTTTTATTTAAGTCAACAGTATAGTTTGATTAAAATATATTACATCCTGGAATATTCAACAGGTTGAGAACCTGCTTTTATACAGCAATACAACAGATTTAAGACCTGGGACTAACAATGTTTTGCTTGTTGCTATGCAATGTTAAGCATACTGCAGGTTTGGACTGGGGAGTAATAATCTTCAATTCTAAATAAACTAACAAAACATGTAAATCAAGCAATTGCTGTTAAAAGTCTGCTGACATTGTCAATAATTAGACTCTTATTTCTGTGAGACGACTATCAAGATACCAAAAGGGGTGCCCCAGAAAATAAGACATAAAGTGAATACAACATTAAACATCATAATGAGACGGTGATGGACGGAATCTATTCCAGGAATGAATGGCAACTAGTGCTCCACTGACATGCCCAGCTAAGGTCGCTGCAGTAGGTAAAGTCAATAGTAAATAGTGAACTATCAAACCAGTGTGACATACAAAACAAGAATACAAAGTGCTCAGATATAATGTAAACACAGCTGTCAACGGATTGTATAATGAGTCAACAACCCTGTCAATAGTAGGGAATGGGTATTTTTAAAAAATGAAAAAAAAAATTTTGGTTCTGAGCTGATTCAGAATCATCAACTGTTTGATACAATTAATCAAAACTTTGGTCCAATGGAGGGTCATTTTACTTCTGTAGAATGACATCATTATACTTCTGTGGGATGACATCATTATACTTCTGTAGGATGACATCTTTATACTTATGTAGGGTGACATCATTATACTTCTGTAGGATGACATCATTATACTTCCAACTTTGATATTTATTACCATCATCCTAGAACTGTATTTTTTACAACATTCCTCTGACTGTCTATTTACAAGTTCATTAATCAAATAGTTATTACCCTTAAATAGAAATAAATATTTGGGACTTTTGACATTCAGGTAAAAAAAATTAAATATGAAAATAAAATACCAGAGGAAATAAAATGATATCAACTGCAGGTGGGTTACAAATACACTGAAACATTGAAAGAGTGAAAAAAAATCAAAGCTGGTGATAAAAACCCAAACTCTGCACACATTCAAATGCAAAAATGTTATACATTTTCTTATAAAAGGGATGGAACTATTTTAATAGTTCCTACTACAAGTAGAGGACATTAAAATCTGATCAACATTGTTTCTATTATACAGCTGGAGCTAAGTATCGCTTTTAAAAAGCTAAAAATGTTTATAGCAACAAGGCTTGTCTCTCTTGGTGGGTGTGGTGAATAAAAAAAAAATTTAGTATTCAATACAAAAAAAAAGTATAAAAATTCAATTAGGAAATAAAGAAATGCTGAAGAATATTTCTTGATAGTTAAGTTCCTAACTTTTTGATTTTACTGCAATAAATGAAAATAACATTATGAGACAAGAAATCACAAGAAATATTATCGCAATCTTTGCTGCTATATGACAGCAGTGAAAAGTGTGAATATTTCAAAGCAGTAGAACAAAGAAAACAAAAAAAAATGTGTTGCTTTGAAGTTTGTGACCATAAAGTTTTGATTTCTAGTTGTTTAATTTCACAATCTAGTCATAGAACATTATTTTCTCTTCATACATTCATGGTATTCTTTTCACTCAATGATACAAAATATGGAATCCTTCATAACAGAATCAAACATAAATATTTTGATATAAATAGTAAAACAGTCTAGTAAAAAAAAAATATCAGTAATACTAAAATAACTTTTTGATTTTAATACAACGATTTAAAATTAAAATCACTAAAAGGTTTTTAAAATATTTCCTAAACGTTTCTTTCTTTACAAACACAATCAAAAAGTTGAGCATAATAATAATATAAAAACTCGGTTTCTTATCCTAGATAACAGAATAAATAAAGTAACTGAGTTGCAGGTAGTGGTAGTTACAAAATAAAACCCAAAAAACAAAAGTCTACACTGGAATAAAACAGTATCAAGTACAGGGGGATACCGGTTGTCATAAATAGTACAATCATTAAAAAGAACAAATCAATGTTAGACAAAAAAAAATGTACATCTGGATTCTATATACAAGTAAAACAAAGTATGACTGTGAATGTTATTTATATATAAAAGTTACTTGAATTTTTTACTTTGTCTTGTTTTTGTTTTGTTACTTTTTTACATTCATTGTTTTTAATAAATTACAAAATGAATACTCTTGTTAACTAAGTTAATGATTAAAAAAAAAAGATAAAACTAGACAAGGACCACCTTGAGTTAACAACTAACTGGCGTCCAGCGTGAACTCAGCTATGGCTCTCATTAGTCGAGAACTGATGCAGTTTCTTACCAAACGACAATAGAAAGAACACAGGGCTTCTAATTAAAAAATCATTTTTAAAAGCTAGTCTAATAAAAGGTTACGTTACAACAGTTCTCCTTAAAAAGAATGCACGAACGTGACTCCTGTAGCGTCTTGGCTTTGGAAATCAAGTCTATAGCTCAGCTACATGGTACACAAAAGTGTTTTAAAACTTTGTCCTATGAATTTCAAACTTGTTAAAATGATCTTCTTGTCCTTATTTAGTGTCCAGCAGATAAAGTTCAGGGTATCATCAGACGTAGAATATACGAACTTTAGATATGCTGACTACCATATCACCATCAAAAAATCTGGTCTCTATAACAACATGTCCACTGTAAAGAAAAAGAAAAGTTTATAAACACAAAGAGAAAAAATATTTGTTAAAATAGAGTCTATTTTGTAGAAAAGCTTGCAAAAAAAAGGATATCTGGTAATTGCTTTTTTTTTTTTTTTTTTTGCATAGTAGATATGATCACAGATGATCTAAAACATCAAAAGTCAGATTGGTTGGACTACTTTGTTGATCATTTTGTTCAAATATATATATATCAAATATTTTATTTTTTACTATTTATATGTTAATCAAATATTCATGACTGGCTGTCATATGTCCAGTGATAAAACTAGCACCACATCAAAACTGCCTTCAAACCCTAACAGAACTCCTTCTAAATCAAACCACTTCAGATAGCACCTATAAAACTCAGTAACATCAAAACAGATCCCAGAAAACATGTTAATGAAAGGAAACAATAGACACAAAGTAGGGAACACAAAATGAGAACAATTTAAGTAATGATGCTTTGACTTTCATCCAAACATCAGTAAAACTTGTCTCTAGGCTATTCCCTTTTAGCTGGTGCACTTTGTCAAGAGACACGGCCCCAAGATATCCTTTAAAGCAGTGATGCACAAACTAATTCAACCTGCGGGCCAAATTAATTTCCGACCGAAAAGGTACAAAAACGAAAAGAAATTGACCTAAAACAATTTTAATAGAAACCGTTTGATCTAGTAGTTACTACTTATTGTGCCTATATTAATCAATGGGAAATCTGAAAGATGCGCCGGAAACTGGTTTCATTTCTATACTTAAAATGTGAGCAAAATTATAGCTAGCTAGCCAACGGTTTATTTTCATGTCTATTTGGTAAATATTGCCATCGATCTTCCAATATCTAGGCGTATTTTAAAATCTTTTTATTTTCGCAAAGAATGATGTAATATTTTATATTTGTTTTGTAATGTCGTTTATTTGTTGTTGTTTTTTTTTTAAAAAAAGATCCGTTCACTTTTCATTTTCTTGGTAGATTTTTAATTCCACTTCAACTGTCCCAATTCATAAACGTATAAATGTTAAAGGTCGCTGTGCCAATCCATTAGAGGGCCCTGTTTTATTCTGGAAAAGAGGGGGATTCTTTGTGCCAACGTTTCGGCGGGCCGGTTGGAACCAAGTCGCGGGCCAGATCTGGCCCGTGGGCTGTATTTTGGGCATCACTGCTTTAAAGAGTAAATATACTGGAAACTCATCAGGAGACCACTACAGGTACACTTCATTTTTGTGTCAGTATAAAATATATTAATGTACCGTAGTTTAAGTTCCTGCAATGACTAGGGAGATAAACAAAAACAAGCATACTCACTTTAAAACATTAGCTGGCATCATCTGACCTTCTGGGGCTGCTTCAATCAATGACTGCCAAGTGTTGGTGGACCCAGGAATGACAAAACCAAACTCAAAGACCCATTCTGTCAAAGGTTTAAAAAAATATATATTTTTTAGAAATCTTGTAAATGTAATAAAATTGAAGTCACATAAATGCCATCTTTGGTTTCCTTTGGGTATCTAGAAAATGGGATTAAGAAGAAATGTCTTATGATGCCAAAGTTTAAAAAATTACAGTTTCAAAATGTTTAGATTTTAGGGTGACATCATTAGTTCCGACTTGAATGAATAAAAAGACATTTTGGTGCAGCCATTTTGGCACAATGTCGTTAATTATGTCTGTCAGGGGTAAAAGAGGGTTAAAAAGAATATAAATAATATACGTTTTGTATGTGTGTTTGTGTTTAAATGTATTTTTTATGTAATTGGTATTTAAAGTACAGAAATAGCATACATAAATTCTATGTATGAAAAACAGGAAAATAAAGACAGATTTGAAATGTTAGACTGAAATGTGTAATCAACTATTAAACAGCAACAATTTACCTTCTAAGCATTTTCCTTTAAATAAAACTCTCTGCTCCAATCTAAACTTGTCCATAGGTTCTTTCGAGGAGAAATTGATTTCTCTGGACACTGCTCGACACTTTAAAATCTTTTTGGGGACACGAGCTGTGGAGAATAAAACTATTCATCAGTACAGAAATAAAATCACTTGAGAATTAAGAGCAATGTCAAGTAAAAACTAAGTAGATTTAATTACCGGTAACGTCAGTTCAGTCAAATCTGGTTAATATGACCACAAGGAAATGATTATTCCGTACTTAAAAATTCAGTGAATAAGCAGCTGGTTTGATTAACTGGTAATCCCAGTAACCAGATTCAACTTATATTATCTACTGTACTTAACCAACAAAAGTACATTTCAGAGTAAATGACTACATTCCACAATATAAGTGCAAAATGTATTAAAATGCTAAACTGTTTCTCAGAACTGTAAAGAACATGGGGGACTAGCATTCAATCTGAACAGCAAGGATCTTTCCCCACTGTTTTCTTGTGTGCAGTGGTTCTCTGAAGCTAGCCATGCCAACCAACTCATGCCAACCAACACAAAATTTTCAATGTTCAAAACAGGTCTTGAGATCCTTAATGGAGAAATTCTGTCAAAGGCGAACTTTGCCTTATAAGACGAGGTGTTATCTTGGCACATATTTTGGATGTTCCTTTACAATACAAGATTATTACATCCTAACCCAAACCTCCCACATAAAGAGGGAGATGATGGTGAGCCTGTGTGCAATATTTTGGAATTTAATAGATTCAAACAAAATTAAAAATTACCAATTTTTTATTATAAACTACACCAATATGCCTAAATATTTAAAACAACATTCTCACTCCCTTTAAGAAAGTGAACCAGCATAATTTCAGCATAATTTTTACTAAAATATCTAACAGAGTAAAAAATATGTCGCTACCTTCATGTTCTTTGTCTGGAACTGATCTGTAAATAAAAAAATAAGCAACAAATTAAGAATGTATATCAGTAGTTGTATTACCTTTAAGTCAGTAGGCAAGTAGCAGATATGTCACTAAATAACTAATTATCTAATTTTAATATTGCTTGTCTAAAGAAAATTAGCAATGTTTGAACATTCAACACCTAAGAGGATCAACACCCACAGGCCATAAGCTAAACAATAAAAAAAGCAAAACTATGCTATACTATGTACCTCAAACTATCAAGTCAAAGCTTTTTTACTTCTGCAGAAGTGCAGAAGTTTATGATCATCATGTGATCTCTTTTTTTTTTTTAAGAAGAGTACTGTTACAAACTTGTACAAAACATTAGTCTAACAATTTTTATTTTAGGTTATCAACCAGTTAGACTTTCTAGAACTTAACGAATGTAAACTTACAGATCATCACTCGACTGCCAGAGTATCTTGCCTGTGTCAGCATCGCGTAGGTTCATCCAGTTACTAGTTGTCAATTAAGGCATATTCATTTTTTTATATCAACAGACAGTGGAAAACAAAATAAACATATACCTAATCTTTTCTTCTTATAATTATTATATTATAAATAACAGATGTTCCTCTAGAAAACAAGATAATTAGATGATTTGATTTGATTTTTTATTTTAGGCACATCAGCACAGTTTAGGCCATGTCGTGCCCGCAGTCCCTTAAGGACCACTCTCCTTCTACGCAACAAGGGCCAAATTATATACAATTAAATCATTAAAATCAAGGTCGATTCATAGTTAAAATAGTACAGGTAAACATTTAAAAATTTGGTAAAAATCTAGTGTAAATAGTACATGTCTACAAACTCACAAATCAGGTCTGTGATAGATGTATTATAATGCAAATCTGTGCGTCAATTTAGTCATGCATGTTAATTAGAGACTTATACTAAGTGAATGTTATTGGGTTTTTTTTCTAAAGGATTTAGGCAGCCCTTTTCAGGCTCTAATAGCACTTTGGATGAGCACTTATAAGAATTGGTCCTACATATGGAATTAGAAGTGTGTTTTTACATTTGTGTCTTTCTTACTATTTGTTTAAAGGTTTTGTTTTTGTAAATTATGTGTTTCATGCATTACTGCTACTGTACTTTTTACTTTTGAACTAAATTGTTTCTATTTTTAGCAAGTTTATTAATGCTATACTATAGCTATGTGAAATCCCGCAAATTCTTGTGTCCAAAAATACTGTAAAATCTTGAGAGGGGGGTTTCCTTACTTCTAACATAGGTCTTGGTTTGAAATCGATTATGCTCAGTATATGTAAAGATATCATTGCCTAAAGAAGTGAATCCGATTACTTTTGATGATGAAGAACATTTTTGTTTATGAAAATTTTTTGAAAAAATAAATATTTATATTAATATTTTGCATTGAAAGTATATACATTTTTATTTTTACTGATACTCATTATTGGTAAGTCGTCAAGTGTTGAAATTTTTCCTGCTAATAGTACATGTGTCTGGCTATATTCCTACCAATTTTCAGATCGATCTATCGCTAGCATCGTCCAAACTAAAAAAAAATAAATATTGCACTGACCCCAATGGACTTTTCCAGTTTTTATTTTTTTTCATAGAAAATATCGTGAGTCAACAAGAAGTGAAATTATAATCTTGTAGCAGATATTATTAGCTATATATTTAGATACGTTTTAAAGATTTTGTACCTTGCAATTTTTTTTAAAACGCATTTGAAAAAAAATTGTTTCAGGCGATTTTGATCCCACTTTTAAAATATTTTGTTTTTTTTGCCATCACATCGCCGCCATTTTATCCACGCCTCTCTAACATTACCTGTAGATCTAGACCCGATCATTTGTTTATTTCATCGATATTTGCATTTTAAAGAACTAAAGTTCATAAATATTAATTAAATCCGATTTGTGAGGTAGAAATTTACTACGAATGCGAGATCAACTATTAAATTTCTTATTTAATAAGTAGATTTTTTCCTCCACGAAACTCAATTCCAATTTTTTACTTTTTAAGCGGTAGGTCACAGTGGGCGTGTCTTGTCAGTTCTCGCGAAAGCCCTCTTGTATTCGTTCGTCTGTTACAACCAGTGTTAGTGAAAAACGACACAAAAAAATTCATAACTTTCTAACTGTTAAACATACAGTCATAATTTATACACCATTGGAAAGTTCTTTTAAAGTATTTTAATGATGTACTAACGAAAAATTGTTTTTTCAAAGATAATTTTTTTATTTCACCTCCCTAATTTAATAATACTACTGTAGTATACTCTACTTACATGAGAATATTCATTGTTGTATACTTAACAGCTCTAATTTAATTTTGTGAGATGTAGATCTATCATCTAGAATCTAGATCTTGAGAAGATTAGAAATTATAATAATTTTCTGACTTCTAATCAGTAAATCACTAATTCATGGATCTATATATAGATCTATACTATAATTATAATATATAGATCTAGTAATTCTTTGTCTATATAAATTTAATTCTATAGACATATTCATATAGAATCTAGTAGATTTGATCTCAATTCTAAATAATAATATTAATAATTATAATATTTAAAAAAAAAATAATCTTGTTAATCAGCAGTCAGCTTAAAATCATTTTTAATGAAATAGCTTAAATCGCTTAATTCTTAGATCTAATTTTAATAGTGTAATGATAATGATTGGATCTGGATCTAAATTTTGGTCGGCTTGAGTGCCTTGAGACCAGCTGAGTTGACTGACTTGACACTTGTGGACTTGTCTTGTGAAGTTAAAATTGAATGAAACCTAAAATCAATATTTAAAACTAATATAAAAGGATACAGTTTGAAACCTTTCATTATGTCTTCTGGTTTAGAAGGCATTGTGGCGATAAATATGCCACGCAATGATATATTAGTCCGCAACAGAAGCTTAATAAAAAAAAATATCGAAGCGTAACAGATCTAGCTCTAGATTAGATCTAATGCCAATGGTTGGTTTCCACAGCTTCTGTCAACAATCCAAAATGGTTGAACTTCAATTTCCGGTGAACATATTTATAAATTACGAACTTCTATCAACGTCTCAAATTAACCAGAATTTGACGTCATAAAGAAGCTGAAGTCGAATGAATCCCTTGAGTACTTAGTAGAGGCTACTATCAGGGGCGGACTGGCTATATGGGCATTCGGGCAAATGCCCGGTGGGCCGGTACCCTAATGGGCCGGTAGGGTTACCTAAAGGGTCTCATGAATGCCTTTTAGTCGCATATTGAATTGTTAAAGGTTTTATAATATTCCCATAACAAAGTGGCACTTAGACCGTCTTGTTTAAAAAGAGTCTTTTACAGACTCAACATTGTAGGTCCTTATACTAATTTCTTTCAGCATATTTTCCGAAATAATGTAATAGTCTACATCCGTAGAGAGTGCTACTATAGGCTTCATCTTTTTCGGCCCTACACACTTAACGATGAAAAAGCAACATAAAGGCTAGATTTCTTATAAAAATATAGAGCATGCTTACAGTTATGGATACATGATTAAACTTAACAAAGATTTTCTGGACAGGTAGGCCTATAATTTTTAGGCCCATCGTATAATATACAATTTATGGGCCGAAGTGTTATAGAAATGCCTGGGCCGATTTTGACACCCAGTCCGCCCCTGGCTACTATTGACAATTCTGTACACAAACAGCCATCAGCCAAAGATGAGCACTATTTTATTGTATCTCTCTGTGTTGCTGCAAGGCATCAGTGCGCAGGCCTTGTGGCCTATGGGCATGTGTCGTATGAGAGTCACACGAATATTTCGATATTTGATGTGCTAACGGTGAAAAAAGATTCTCCTTCACCTATCCATTGGACCGTTGGGGCACCACTTACGATTTGTCGACCGTCTTTCTCCATTCCACTCTGTCTTTTGCCTTGGATAGAGTCTCTTTAAATGGCAGGCCCGTCGATTCTTTTATGTTGTCTTTCCATCCTCTTATCTTATAGGCCTACAATACAGACGTTACTTCAAAAAAGAAGATGATTACGTCATACGCGTCATGCATTCAGTCATGCATATTAACCAATGACTTAAATGTCTCTGTCTGCCTCTTTTTCTTCTTTTCCTGGTACTGTTCCCTGAAGTAAGGTCTTTGCGAGCCCTGAAGACCGTGTAATATGGCCGTAGAGTTTTAGTTTGCATGTTGATGTTTTTTTTTAATGGTTGGCAGCCATCGTGGGGGCCAATCACTATAGTAATCCTGTCTCTAATCTCTTGGTTTGTGATCTACATCTAGATAATTAGTCATTCAAGAGGTTGCAAGGGGGAAAAGATCGTCTCTCCAGACGTAAAATGACACAGCTGCGGTCTTTAAGATATGTTACGTAGCAAAAAAAAAATTCAAATGAAATAACAAACATTTTTAGATCATTCCGTCATTTTAACTCTTGTGTTAATGTTTCTCAGCGCCTTAAGCCTGCATTGTGTTTTGGGAACAATTACAGTGGTCACTTGACTTTCACTTACTACGGCGTTGGGAGAGAATTTCGATGTACGTGTGTTTGTCGTGGAGTATGAGTGTCTTAAGTTACGCCCCTGTCCTGTACATGCCCAGTGGTTGAATAGGTCAGCCTAGGGCAGAGGTTCTCAACCTGTGGGCTGCGACCCCCTTGGGGTCGATTGACAATTTGCCAGGGGTCGCTTAATTAAGACCATTGAAAATGTGGATTGTTTTTGTCTATTCTTCTATTGCTGTGGGGGTGGGGGGGTGGCGGCAGTGTGGGGGAATGTAAAAAAAGGGTCGCCGAGCTTAAAAGGTGGAAAACCGCTGGCCTAGGGGGTAACGTGAAACCAGGACTGCAGAACGACAGTTGAACGTCTAGGCCTGTCGGTGGAGTGAGATAGAAACTTAGTGGTGAATCAAATGCTGCAGCTAGTGGTGAATCAAATGCTCCAGATAGTGGTGAATCAAATGCTGCAGATAGTGGTGAATCAAATGCTGCAGATAGTAGTGAATCAAATGCTGCAGATAGATTTTAAAGGAGAGAGGGGCACCACTTTGCGGTATTTAGTATTGAGAAAATGGAATTTAAAAAAAAAATTAAAAGAATACGGAGTCTATCCATTTATCTATACACGTTTTAAACATTGAAAAATGTTTTTTTTTTGTTTTGTACTGTTTTTTTTTTACTTTAAATATTTTATATTCAATGTTCTTAGACCTAGTTATTTTTCTAGAGCATGTAGCCTATACTTTCTCTTTCATCAAATTCTGAAGCTACGCGTAAATAATACCGTCGATAAAGCGTCGAATAGTTTCGATGAGTCAAATTCGACCTAGGCATATTGAGAATCAATGAAAACGGTTTTTTTTTTTTTTTTTTTTGTTTTTTGTTTTTTTTGTTTGTTTAATTTTTTTACACTTTCCTAAAATAACCGCATATCCGAAATATAGTAAATAACGTTTCAGCTTTGAACGGGGAACGGAAATCCTAGCTATACGAGTTTGTTACCACAACTTCAAACTTCAGTCAAGTACAAATTCTATCCCTTGTTTGAGATATCAAACAAAATAATTAATTACCAACATTAAATTAACTAGTTGCCTATTTTTGTAAATTGATTCTTGTGTTGTCTGGTTCCATAAATAATTGTTAAAAATGTCAGCCTGATCCGAGATTGGGTGTGGGAGAAATAACGTGTACAAACATTTGTACCAGACAGACAAAGAGAGTTGATATAAGCTTTATAATAACCGTATTCCAGCCGCATTTTGTCTTTCGCTAACACACATATATAAATCAATTCTTTAAATGTGTACTTTTAAAATTCTTTTATTTATATAGCCTAAAGATATTAATAAAACTTTATAATAAAATGAGAAATGAGCCCTGAACATGTATAGCCTACCTATATCTACCACTAATTATTTTACTGCGTCCTTTCCCTGCAGACATTCACAATTTCATTATACACGCATTCACCTTTTTCTTTTCCCGCAAGCTGTCACCTGCTTGGACATCAGGACACAGTAATTCGGTCGGCTGTACTGTTGTTCCTGGTTTCTGCACTAGAATTACAATTAAGGATCCTCCACTTATGACTTCCACATAATAGAAATATGCACAATCTTTTAAGGCTTAGAACTTATAATGAATTAATATCTTTATAATCATACATAGCGCCTTTGTAATCACCCTACAACCATAGATCTGGTCACTTTTATAGTCATTGTCGTAAGTAGGCCTAATCCACCTGGTTGAATTTAATTTCAAACAAAATCAGACTGATGCGCTTTCTAGTCCTATCTATAGGGCCTATGTTTGTGAGTCTTGGACGCTGACTGTAGAACTAGAGAGGAGGATCCTAGCAATGGAAGTGAGATGCTACACAAGGATCCCGGATCACACTCAAAGACCGCATTAAAAAAAAAAAAAGATTAGAGACAGGGTTACTACAGCGATCAGACCCCATGATGACCTGCTAACTATAGTAAAAAAAAAAAAAAACGCCAGCTTAAAATCTTTGGTCCTATTACAAGATCTTCGGGGCTCGCAGAGAACAATACCAGGAAAAAGAAAAACAGAGAAAGCGATGCGAGGACAACATCAAGGCAAAAGACCGAGATGAATGGGGGAAGATGGTCGATTGATCATGTGTGGAGCCCCAAAGGTTCAACAGATTAATGGATAGGTGATGATGGCGTGTAGAAAGAATCAGTTGCTTGCTACTCTTGTTTCAGTTTTTCTTCTTAAACTTCCAATATGAATTTTGTTATTTTGCTTTAATGACATATTCAAACAATAACGAAGACTCTTTATAGACGAAGGCTGTACTACTACTAGTGACTCACTTTCAATGGAAGTTGATAACCGTCTGGCCAGGGCTAGAAGCGCTTTTGGACGCCTTCAGGCGAGAGTTTGGCGGAACAGATCGCTCTGCCTGACTACAAAAATCAATGTCTACCAGGCAGTGGTTCTCTCAACCCTTCTATATGGCTTTGAGACATGGACACTATACAGAACACAACTAAGACTTCTTGAGCGCTTTCACCAAAGATGCTTGACTCCATCATGGAGATATGGTGGCAGGACCGCACTACAAACAGCGATGTCCTTGCGAACGCCTGTATGGACAGTATAGAGGGACTTCTTATGGCCCGACAGTTACGCTGGGCAGGGCACGTATCCCGTATGGGAGACGAACGTGTTCCAAAGGCAGTTTTTTTTTTTTTTTTTTTGAGGTAAAAGGTGGTCAACGTAACAGAGGCGCTACACGGAAACGCTTCAAAGACCAGCTTAGGCGTCAACTTCCTTGTCAGACTTCCCTTGGCGTCAGAACGAGACAGCTGGAGGTCACTCACGAAGGCCGCATGATACACATTTGAGACCAAAAGAAAATCTGCTGCCGAGGACAAACGCAGACGGCGTAAAGAAAATCTAAATCGACCACCTGCGGACAATGGTTTTGCTTGCCCTGGGTGTGGCAAAATATGTAGGTCACAGCTGGGGCTCGCAGCCACGGGAATTACTGCATTTCTCACTAATCTTCGGACTCGAAGGCAAGCCTTATTATACTATTGACAACAGTACATCAGTACAGTCACAACAGTAGCCTACAACAGTACAGTGACAGCAGCATGCCTGGTATAACTTAGTTTTTATAATGCTCTGCAAGACGTAATTAAACTTGTAAACATTTAACTGATTTGTAATATTTGTCTAGGTACTTTTTTTGTTTCAAATGTGTCAACATTTTTTTATTATAGCTTTTATATAGATCTACTTTCATGCTTATAGCATGCTCAGAGCGCTTTGGTCCAATCTCATTTGTGGGCCAGTGGGGGGAGGGGGTATCTAGGAGTTGGTTTACCGTGCTGCCTTTGGGCGCTCAGTAAACACAACTCTGCCCGAGTCGGGTGTCGAACCTCGAGCCCCCTTCTAGGTAGCCAAGCTCAAGCCGCACTTAGCCTCTCGACCACGCTTCCCACTCTTTTAAATTATTTAGTCAATGGGATAACAGCGGGCAGGGTTTGAACCACTGAACGACAGTCCATAGCGCAGACCTCAGGACCAGGCAGCCATGTTTAGTTCTCTTTTGATATCTTATCCTTTTATTACTTAAAGAAAAAAAGTTATTTAGAGAAACACAAGTGTAAAGACACATTTCTTATTCTATATGCTAGGACAAAGACGTAAGAGTACTTCTGTTTCCCTAGTGACATTAGTGAATGGAATGGGTTGCCTGAATCAGCCAGGAAAACCAACGACTTAACACTGTTTACGTCTAAATCATTTGATCAGCATACAAAATTGATTTGACACATGAAATGTGTAGTGCGTAATTATCTTCTCTTTTCGAGTAACTTCATTAATCTATAAGACTTGCACTACTTTTTGATCCTTATGAAAATTAGTTAGTGATTACAAGACTATTTTCTTATATAAAGACAACACAACAGAAACATTCACATAAATAGAGCAACTACACTTATATATCCTGATAAGTAGGATTGGAACATGATGTCGTCTGTTACGCATTCTGAGCACTAACAAATTGGCCAAATCTTTGTAGAAGAAAAAGAAAAAGGATGTTTAGGGCGCCTCTTTGTCTAATCACTCTAATGGGTACCTGACATAAGTTGGCCAAAGATAAAGGCGTTTGGACGTTGTGCTGGCCACACGACACTCTCGTTAACCGTGGGCCACATAAACAGATGACCTTTACATCATCTGCCCCATAGATCACGATGTCTGAAAAAAAATTGCTTTCAATTTTACTTTTAATAAAGAGTTTCTATTATTTGAAGATAGGCCTATATCTTGACAAGGGAAAGAAAGAACGGCGTCATTTAAGGAGAGCCCCTATTTTATTCATTTCTACCATGTCTAGCCTAGGAAGCATGCTAAAGACAAATTAACTAAAAAAACTATCTGGGTTAAAATGGGTGTAAACATCGAAGATCTCGTGATTTTCTTTTTCGTCAACATATTTATTTCCTTTGTTTACTTCGTATGTTGATCGGAAGATTCCCCAGAAATGGGTTTTACGTGTGGCTTATATAAGACTTCATTCGTTCCTTGATATAATAATTGTAGCAGACTAGAGACATAGATCTACATCTATTTGAGTGGACATTTGTCTTCAAGGGATTATTTGCGAAATTACTGTTCTGTTGGAAGCAAAGCTGCTGATAGTAAGATTATAGTCATAATATAGATTTATAACTTATGATACATTGAGTCTAGATATTTAATTAATTTGTACATTATTTATAATTTCACTATCATTTTGTCACATCCAGGGCATGCATAACCATTGTTAATTGTGGTCTAATTATATAAATTACTGTATTGCCTCCAGCCTGCGAAAATCATGATAATGTAGGCTATTATTTATTAAAGTAAATCTTATTTTTTGGAAGTAGTGTCTAGCTCTTCTTTCATGTCTAATTATAGCTTCTGTATTTAAATCTAATATGATTAATACTTTTAACTAACATTTATTGCAACCGTGGACCTCATTCACCAAACGTAAACAAACATTTTCTCTATATGTTCTATACACATTACGCAATACGTAAGGCTGTCACGTGATACGTATTTTTCACTATTTTATCAATATTATGACGTGGCTAAAGGTGTTTGTTTACAATTTGTGAATGAGGTCTATTCTGGTCAAGCGGACTCCGTTAAAGAGTAGGCCTACCCTAATCGAGGACTTCGATCAATTAATTATATTTTAAAACTAGTCTACAATATTATTATTATTATGTAGGTCATTTAATGTCTTATAGCCTACCTACGCTATTTCACATTGAGAGATATGCCTATTATTTCCCATCTTCTTCGTCAGTGATGCCCAACCTTATTCGATCTGCGGGCCATTTTAAATTTTGGATTCGTGTCGCGGGCCATGTCACCAAATAGAAAAAAAATCAAATATACAACAAGCTATTTTTAATATTTTTATTTTTGGACCTACTTAATGTGATGTATGAAGTTTATCCAAAACCATCTTCTGAATATCTGGCTGCATAGAGGAAACACCAAGTCGGAGCACAAATAAGTGCTTTAAAACATTGTGATCATCATTAGCGCTTGTTTTCGAAGATTTGGAAAAGTTTTTGCAGGTAACACTTGAAATTTGTCAAGCAGGAATGCTAGATTTGTAAGTCAATCCGTTCCAGTTGCAGATCTGTCGGAGCACTTGACAAATCGGCAGCAAAAGGATTTTCAAAAAGACGGATTTCATTTTTTAATTCTGAAAATTCACAAATTTTCACTGAAATTCTCCATCAAGAGCCCCGGAAGTTGGATAATTCTTTCTTTTGGGAAATACATATTTAGCTGCTTATCCTTTTGTAGAGTGGTACAGGTTGGAAAGTGTGCAAGATGCACCTTTTCCGCTTTTTTAATAACTCTTGCTCTTAGTCTGCTTTGACATCCAACCATATTCTAACGCCATCAGAAGTCACTCCAACTAATTTATTCCAAGAAGAGCAAGGTCCTCTATAATAGTTAACACTTCTTTGAACAGATCTTCTCCAGTTGTTCTCCCATGCATGTTCTTCATAGCTGCTAATTCCTATGTTATATCAAAATCGCTGTTTGTCCGCGAATAAATACCAAAAGTTGCGCGGCATCAGTTATGCCAGTGGAATCGTCCGCGGAAATAGAAAATATTTCGAATTCTCATGCTCTGTCTTTTAATTGTGAATGGAGATTTTCACCCATATCTTCTACTTGTAATTGTCTTTCAAGAAAGGCTGACAGCTTCAACTTCATTCTTCTTTTCAGGACACATTTTGTCAATCTAGCAACAAGCACTTTTTTTTTCAAATTCGGCATCTCTAGTCGTAACATGGCAATCTTGTTTTCGCGGCACAAACCAAAATTGCCACAATATGTGTTTGTGTGTTTGGCTTTATAATGCCCTTTACTGTTATGTTCTTTAAAAACAGCCATACTTTCTTTTACAAATCAAACATGTTGGATATCATATTCCGAAAAAAAAAATTTAAAGATCTGTCCTTCCTGAAAGTTTCTAAACTTAAGAGTCCACTTTTCGTTTCTTAGTCTCTCCCATTTCATTCAATCTCAAACGTTAAACAATACGGTACCAATCGCTTTGACATCAAAAGAACACAACCCAAAATAAGGCATAAATGATGCTCTGTGTCGCACATACAAGGTGTCAATGACACGGCTAGCTCAAGACAGTAACGGAATTTTTCAAGAGTTAAAAGTAGCTGTCAAGTTTTATCGCCATTGAAAAAACAAAACAAAACAAGAACACTTGTGTTCGTATAATAAAAAAATATTTACTATGAATATTAGAATACCAGATATAAAGAAGGAATTTATCAAAGAATGAGTGAGAATCCTAACTTAAAGAGAATATTTTTTCAACATTCAAATTTTTTACTTTAAAAAAAAGTAATTTTACAATGTTTTGGCGGGCCGGATAGAAGCACGTCGCGGGCCGGATCTGGCCCGCGGGCCGTAGTTTGGGCATCGCTGTTCTTCGTCATACCATCATGATTTACACAAGTCTGGTAGAGTTACTGGTAGTGTAAAAATGTGGATCATTCAGGACTTAGGTTTCTTCCTTTTCCTCTTATATATTACAGACGTTACTTCAAAAAAGAAGATAATTACATCATACGCATTTCATGAGTCAATCTGGTCAATGACTTAAACTCTGCTAATCCGTTGGTTTTCCTGGCTGATTCAGGCAACCCTTTACCTTCTGTAATGGCACTAGGGAAGAGGGAGCACTTGAACGAATTAGTTCTAGCGTATGAAATAATAATTGTGTCTCTATCCTTGTGTCTTTCTGAGTATGTATGAAAGTTACTAAACATTACAGGTTTACATCATATTTGTTGTACCTTTAGGCCTACAATAAGGAATTTAGGAAGTTAAAATTTAGATACATATTTTTATGTGTAGCCGAGGACAAACGCAGACGACGAAAAGAAAATCTGAACCGACCACCTGCGGACAATAGTTTTGCTTGCCCTGGATGTGGCAAAATATGTAGATCACAGCTGGGACTGCACAGCCACGGGAAACACTGTATTCCTCACTAATCTTCGGACTCGAAGACAAGCCTATTATTATTATTTATTAAAATCTTAATTTAAAGGAACTAGTATTTATTATTGTAGAACTCCTTATGAAAAAAAACAACAGTTAAGATGTTAGCGTCTTTACAGACCGTTACCTTTGGTAATCGATATGTTTTCGGAGTTAGTGATTTGGTTAGCCGATATAGACGTTTTTTTACTGGACTAAAAGTTTGAATTGTTAATATCTTTTTATTTGTTCATTGTTGGGCTTTCTTATCTTTCTATCTTATCTTATAAGTTACAGACGTTACTTCAGATAATAATTGCGCAAAATTTTAACTTGTTGCGAGATTGGGAAATGGAAGAAAAAAATGGGAGAAGTTTTCGTAAAGAGTTTGTGTGTGTATGTATGTGTGTGTGTATATGTGTGTGTGTGTGTATATGTGTGTATGTGTGTGTATGTGTGTGTGTATGTGTATGTGTGTGTGTATGTGTGTGTGTGTGTTTCTTCATCTTTCAAGTCTGTCTCAAATATTAGGTCAACGAACTGTTTTCTCAAACAGGATAAGCGGCGAAGTAACTGCCGTCTAAACCAGTAAGCTTTGGGCAGAAGGGACTCATTAGCCTAGGGTTGCAACCCACCTTGCAGGGGGAGAACTGAATTCAAACCTCTGCTGCCTTACAGATATACCTAAACATGGAACTCCCTTGGAACTCTTCGTAGACCCCTGGGGGTTTATATAGACCACTTTGGGAAAAATAAGGAGCCGATGACCCTTAGGCAGTATGCAGCACACAGCACTACACCAGAACCTACAAGCCGGTGATCCCAAACTGTATATGTTTGTTTGCAAAGAATTTAGTAGCTCATAGGTGCGTACTGTATTTCTGCTTAAAGAAATTTGTTTAATAATATCAGATATAGGTTTGTGTAAAACAGGTTTAAAAACTACTTTAACAGCTGGTAAAATCAATGATTTATCTATAGTCTTTTCAGTATTTGGCTATAAGTGAAGAGATACTTTAAGACGCTCACAAACCATCTTCTTCTCTATATGATGTTAAGAAATTTTGTGGGTCAATTCTGAACTTTTGAGAGTTCGAAAGGTTTTCAAAACTGTATCATTTTATCACGGTGGCATCGTCTCAAATGATCCTCCGGCGTAATTAGTTTCATATCGTCATAAAAAGGCACATTGCAACCGTTTGTTTGACAAGAAATAAATGAATCCCTATTGTAAATGATGAAGTATAATCTGCATTTCTTTTTGTTACATTGTAGAAAAAAAAAGCAATCTAAATAAGTATTGAAATTAAATGCAGCAATTTTACATTTGAATAGCAGGATGAATATTGAAAGAAGTAAGGTGCAAATCATATATAAGTGCATGAAATATTTACATTAATGAGATGTGAACATTAAAATCTGCATAAATGAAATCCGTTATCGTAGACCCCCCCCCCATGGACATCTCGTAGACACCTAATTTATTTTTTCACTTTCGTAGACCCCTTTGATCTCTTCATAGACCCCTGGGGCTTTACATAGACCACTTTGAAAATCACTGCGCTAAATTCTCCAAATGTATGAAGTGTTCATTATAGTGAACAAACGGGAACCACTGATGTAGAGGAAGATTTTGTATAGTCATATACTTTAGGCAAGATAATATTAGTTGCAATACACATTTGCTGCCGATTCATGATTAAATTTGAGAAAAATCGATTTACAAATTTAGAAACACCAGAAGTATCCGTGTTATTTTTAACAGAGGAGTAAACTATTGAAGATATTTGAGTTAGGCTCAGTTAGGTCATACATTGTAAGGTTATTTGTAGTAGAGTATTATTAAATACATTTATCTAAAACGTTTTGTTCAAAACGCATCAGGTTCTGTTCAAAGATTTAATTGCCAAAATGAACGTCGTACGTGTTCTTGCGTAGGCCTATATTTCTGGCAATACATGTAATGTAATCATTGTAATGTAATATGTATTTTACATGATTAGAAGTTAAACCATTACTATATTAATTTTTTTTTTAATTGTATGTTCTGTGGCTATTTCTCAGAGCGAGCGAACACATTTTTTTTTCACGTGTCTTTGTATATCACGAGGCAGTCTCGATGATTTCATTTTTAGTCCTGTTACGGTCAAAGGGATATAACCGTTGAAATACTTTACTCCGTGACCTTCACTCGTTTTCCTTTTCTATTGTCCAGGAATTGCATGTCGGATTGTCTACCTTTTTGATAACATTTTCCTTTTTTTGTGTTCAGGAATTACATGTGGGATTGTCTACTTTTTTGATAACGTTTTCCTTTTTTTTTTTTTTTTTGGACTTTGTCAAAGTTTCAGTTTTGTAAGTCGGCGGAGTTTTGGGGTTTGTTAATTGATGTAAGTTCGCCTTATTCAAAATACGAATTTTTAATCTACCAACTCCGACCCCTCATTCTTTAACTCTTCTTATTTGCATCTTTGTTCAGTGGCGTAGCAAAGTACATATGGGTTCAAGAATATGATGGAGGGCCCCCTTCCCTACATTGGGTAAAATAAAAACGTATTTAACTATCTAGTATGCATCAGTACATTTTCAGAAAGGCATTTTTCTGTCGGTACCACCTTTTAAAAGTAATAGTCATTACATTTGATTCACTCCTTTAATTAATTGTAAATAAAATAAATGAGAAATGGGCTTGCTCACATCCAAATCACAAGAAAGATGATGCTTTCTATAAGCTATCCCGACAAGATCACCGTCTAATCTTTTGACTTAGGACCGGACACAACAGAATGCGACAACAAATGTTCCGGAAGCTCAAAATTGGAACCAGTGACATCTGCCCATGTGGAGTGTCATCAGAGAATGCCGACCATGTCCTCCAAGACTGCGCTCTTTACCAAGAGGCCCGCATAAGATACAGGCCCCAAAACACCCCAATAGAAAGAAAACTATACGGAGAGCTCCCTGATTTGGAAACCACTGCGCAGTTCATCTCATATATTGGTGTAGTGATCTGAACCCTTCAACATAACAATGAGAATGATGAAGAAGAAGATTCACTTCTTTGACTGACTTACTTAGATTTAAGTCCTCCCGTGCTTTTTGGTCCAGACATCAGTGTCAAGCAGAAATCGGTCTCAATGTTGATTGTAGGTCCAGACATCAGTGTCAAGCAGAAATCGGTCTCAATGTTAATCATCGCATTTTCGTTCCTTTGTGTTAAATTACTTTTTTTTTTTTCAATGTTGTATCAATAAAAAATATATATTTTATCTTAACACTTAATAATCTATATAAGAATTAGGTAGATTTTAAGTGCCATTGTGGGTTCCATTGGTCATGGGCCCTTGTTCATTGAACCTGTAACGTGCTGATAACGCGAATGTTCATGTATTACAATAATGCCTCTACTGGCATTGTTAGAATGTTCTTCGTATATTTATTAAATATCTTTATTCACGCCCAACTTGTTGTAGCTTAAGTCCACCTGGAAGTTTACTGAGTAATACTACCACAACATGGAGAATGACGAAGTAACTCAAACTTAGCAGATATCACATTTATTGAATATAAGTACGATGCACATAAGCTGGCTAATTCCGCCATAAAGAAATACATATTTTGTCACATAAATACTGTTACGACCTCGCCATTGCGCACCTCAAGTCTGGCTAGCGCACCTCAAGTCTGGCTAGCGCACC
>JADKLZ010081101.1:25932154-25946374 GCA_021533235.1 Biomphalaria straminea
TATTCTCCATAAAACCGCCGAAACATCATATTCTCCATAAAACCGCCCATCTCATGGTCCACAACCAACAAATGTCACCAACTACCAAATAATGATGTGACAGAACCCCTTCGCACCATGGATGCTACGCCACTGCCTTCGTTATGAAATGGTATTGATCTTACAGCGTTCAGAAGTGAAAACAAATTACATCAAGTTTAAAAATAGCTTCTCACCACTTCCTCTACGTACACCGGTTACAACCAAAAAAGATATCTATTTATAGTTTCACCGACATATATGAAAATTTACATTAACAATGGCTTGGACATTTTTTTTTCACTTCAACTTTTCTTTTAAATCAGTTTTATTAAAGTAGCCTACATCTAAGAATGTTCCGAGAACGAAATCCAACAACAGGAGAAGGCTACATTGAGGTGCAAGCTGTACAGAGTGAAGACGAGGCTGAAGTCAAGAACAAAGTGCCAACTTTCAACAAAGCAAATGTCGTGTCTCGGAGACATACATATCCAGTGAGTAGTTCACAGACAGACGACATGTACTCTATTGGTCTTAAAGTTTCCCTTTCAGACCTTGCAATCTATAGGACGAGGGCGCGGTGGCCGAATGGTTAAGCGCTTGGCTTCCGAACCTGAGGTCCTGGCTTCGAATCCCTTTGAAGACTGGGATTTTGAATTTCTGGATTTTTAGGGCGCCCCTGAGTCCACCCAACTCTAATGGGTACCTGACTTTGGTTGGGGAAAATAAAGGCGGTTGGTCGTTGTGCTGGCCACATAACACCCTCCTCGTTAACCGTTGAACAAAGAAACAGATGACCTTAAGCTTAACATCATCTGCCCCATAGATCGCAAGGTCTGACGTGGACAGTTTACTTACTTTAATCTATAGAGCAGATGATGTTAAGATCATCTGTTCCTTTGGCCAACGGTTAACGAGCAGGGTGTCACGTGGCCAGCCTGTAATTTCCCCAACTTAAGTCAGGTACCCATTAAAGCTGGGTGCACTCAGGGGCGCACCAAAAAATCCCAAAATTTAAAATCCTAGTCTACAACGAGATTTGAACCCTGGATTAAAGTCTAAGCGCTGAACCACTCAGCCACCGCACCCCCAACCCCAATTTGTCTTAATTACTTAATCATAAGCCATGAAACGACTATAATGGTTCTTAAAGCTCTTTTTCACTTGAGCCATATTCTGGAGAGACATGCCATTCAATATGTAAGATTTGATCTTCAATAAATGTAACAGCTATAGAAGTAGCACTATTGAGATCTACTAACTGAACAGCTATAGATGTAGCGCTATTTTATTTAGGCCTACTAAATTTAATGATTAGCACTAATTAGACATAAGTCTTGCATGCTTTATTTCCAGAATGCTTCTTGATAAACTTTTAACTCTTTCTCTCCGTAATTATTTTCTAAACATTATTATTAATTTAATTTAATGAGATCAAATCAACGATGGCATCGTCATTTCGGAGGGGAAATTTTTTTAAGAGACTCTAGAATCTCACAGAGCCCTTTTGTTGTTTTGATTATTGGAGAGGCGGATATATCTCTTCTAAATTAAACCAGGCTAATCGTTTCCCCTTAATGTTGAAGTTTTGTGAAGCTTGTAGACAGTGGCATTAAAATTTTAAAAGCTAACCTATTTCACTACTATTTTACAAAACAATAAAATAATTTACCAAAGATAAGTAAGGTTCACAGATATTTATTACACATGTCTATGATTTGGTTGATAAAATGGGAGATAATTCATGTCCTCAAGCAACAACTTAACCTAAACATTGCTTTCTGATCAGTTTCACTTCCATGTTCCCGAGAATGCCAACTCTGGCCACTGCAAGTGGATCTACTCAATGTCGTATGGCGGAGGTTTGGTCGGAGGGGATACGATTTCTGCCACAGTCAAAGTCGGGCCAGGTTGTGCAGCCCTAGTCAGCACACAGGAATCTACAAAGGTGAAGAAACGCTATTCTTTAATTGAGCCTACTGGATCTAAGATGCCAATTAGTATATTTACTATGTCTTGAAAATAAAACAATCATAATCATCTGTTATTTTTACCACTTTAAAAAAGACTGCAATCTGTAGTGTTCTGTACCATCCCCAAATTGTATTCCTTTCAAAGATTTAACAATATTATAATTTGGTTTTTAAAAATATCAGAATATTGCTAAATAGTTTTTTTATAACCTAGATCTAGATATTTTTTAGAAGCATAGTAGATCTAATTTGAATGATAATATTGTGAAAATGAATTACTTGTAAACTACTTTTAACTGCGATTTGTTTTCTAGGTATATCATTGCAACTATAGCGGGGAGACAACTCAGGTTACAACGTATGAAATTGGTGATGTGAGCCTACTCTGTGTTTTACCAGATGCAACAGTTTGTTACAAAGATGCTAATTTTAACCAAACACAGGTGATTATGTCCACTAATATCTAGTCTACAATATGTAGCAAGATCAGTACATTTTGTTGTTAACAAGCATCTGGTTAAAAAAAACTGCTGCATATTAGATAACTGAGCTTACCCTTAGGCAGCTTAGATTTATAAAAAAAATGAATGATGCCTTCATTTTATTAAGTAAACCCTGTCTGGCATTTTACTACACTTTAAGGAGACAATCTTTTCCCTTTCATTTGGAGCCTTAGCAACTTCTCATGTGACTAAAGTGGCAGATGCTTGACAGACCCTAGCTATTACTACTACAACACAACATAACCAACACTCTGTAAGGCAGTGCTGAACAAATGAAAAAACAAAGACAGCAGGCAAATTTTTCTTTGGCACAAACCTGCAACAGAGCCTACACAGCTCAGCAGCAAAAAGCTGGCTTAAAGAAGAATATACCAAGAAAAGAAAAGAAATGAATTTGTACATTTATTAGAAGTCACCTCTCTGGCTGGCAGTAAGTGACCTTGGTTTTCCAAGAGCACTTTTTCACTTGTCAAAAGTTATCCTTCAATGTACTGTGGAGGAGGCACAAAGAAAGGTCTAAAGAATAGCTGGCTGGACAACATGATAGAATGGGGCCTATGACAGTGTTGATAAATACTTAAATCTATCTGGATCAAGATACCCTAAATCATTCGGCCCTATCAATATTCTTATTAGTTTTGGTTGCTAACATTTTCTAAGGAAAATAAGATGATTACTATTGATAAATGTTAGAATATTTAATGTCATACAATAGGCCTTATAACTAAAGCAAGGTGTATGTTGGTGAATTAGTGTCTTTCTTGATTGAGCTATATTGAATTTTCAGTAGTTTAAATAGATTGGAAATACTTTGATATATAAACCCAACAAGAAAATTCACATCTGATAGAATCACAATATTGAAATCACACAAGTGGATTATTTGTGACAAAATAGTAGGTCTAATGTAAATGAAACATATTAACTGAACCTATACAGAACCTTGACAGGTTGGTTCACTCTTTAAAAACAAAATGTTTATAGAGAATTCATAAATACTAGATAATGTACATCTGGAGGACACATTATGGCATCAAAAGCAGTTTCTATTTATTTAAATGTTCTTTAAATGGTCTAACAAGCTAGATTTTTTTTCTTTCTTGACACTATTTGATGGTACTTGTAGATGCCCTTAGTCAAGGTTAGGCCACCATTTATAGCCTACTCATTATGTGACACACACCAATGAGAAAACTTACATTACATTAAATTAAAATTCACAAGTTAGAATCAGGTAACAGTTGAAGACTTAGTAATGCCATTTTACAAATGTAAGTAAAATTAGTAGGGCATTCTCACAGATAAGTCAAGCTCTACTAGACCAGGCAATGAAACTGAAACTTTCATATTTAAAACAAGACGTTCAACTACTCAGCCATCATGACTGGTAATAATATTAAGATTACATCATTTACATTGTTGATTTCCAGCATTTCAGTCAGGCATTGTTTTGCAAAAAGAGTTACCCAAAATAGGCACAATTACATTGAACAATTTACAAACAAAGAAATTAAATATTTTTACTTCTGTATCTTTTAATAAGGTTGTTCACATGAGACCATCTTCCAACTTGGTCCTACTGGACTGGATGCTAAGTGGACGCTTAGCCCTTGATGAGTTTTGGGCTTTCAAAAGGTAAATGTAGCAATCACATGAAACAAAATTATAACTCAAATGGAAAAGTTTAGAGTTTGCACATAATAGTTTTTACAAAGGTTTCATTCAATTAGGTTAAGTCTGTGTCTTTATAAATAAAAGAACTATCAAATCAGCTTCTAATAGATTTCAGCTGCAAACTCATTAGTAATCTTCTTATATTATATTGACGTTACTTTGAAAACGAAGATAATTTCGTCCGACACGCATGCATGTTAACCAATGACTTAAATTCTGTCTATTCATTGGTTTTTCTTGCTGGTTCAGGCAACCCAATCCATGCTCTAATAACACTAGGGAAGAAAGAGCATTTGTACAAATTTGTCTCAGCATATGTAATGAGGAATGTGCCTTTAACTATGTGTCTTTTATTTATGAGTATTTAATTAGACACCCGACTCGAGCAGAGTTGTGTTTTCTGAGCGCCTACAGCCAGCGCGAAAATCTTCCTCCCAGATAGCCCTCCAACTGGTCCATGATTGAGATTGGACCATAGCGCTCTGAGCATGCTGTAAACATGAAAGTGCTATATAAAAGCTAGAATTGTTATTATTATTATTAAACGTGTTATCTAAAACAAAAATACCTAAGCCTCCAAGGTGAAAAAAAAAATTTAGATTAAAATTTTGTGTTATCTCAAGCACATTCATTATGAAAATTTACTGCTAAGGGACACAAGTAAAGAATTTGCTTTTTTAAATAGAAAGTAACTATTAAAAACTCTTCTAGGTACAAGAATTGTATTGAAGTGTATGTGTCAGATGAGCTTATTATCAAAGATTGTACAGAACTAGCAGACACGCCGCAACTAACTGTCTCACAAGGGATGCAACACTTCCATGTAAAGATCAAATTACTTTCACTACTAATAATTTTAAAACTTTAATATTTCACAGTAATTAATTAAATTAATTTTTGTTATTTTTTTTTAATAAAAGAAAATTATAAAATTTAATTTGTGATTTTTCTTTTAAATACATTTTAACTAACTGTAGTTTTTTAAAATCTTTTTGTAAATATAAAAGTTTGAAAATAATTCATAAGCAGCTTGATATTTGTTAGTATTTACCAAAGTCTAGGTAAAATGCTTCATTCAAGAAATCATCTATGAACATAAATATTGATAAAGTTACTTTTTTTTTGCATTTCTTCTTTGTCGTAAGTAAAGCATTAACCCAATTGTTTTGGTCGTATTTTTCAATACAGAAATGTCTTTTTCTACAGGTGTATGGGACACTCTTTGTTCTTGGCGCTGGAGTTCATTTCCTAGCTGAACATCTCCTGAACATCTATGCCAGGAAAAAAAATTATAGTAAAAAAATTTAAACATTCAATAATTAACTGTTTATCTCCGCAATTATTTTACACGTTCCGATGGAATTATTAATTCATTTGTGTTTCAGTACCCTGTTATGAACTTCAATAACTTTTCTTGTTTGTAATCAGGAAATGTTACATTAGGTATTAAATTATAGAACAATACATGCTCTTTTTATATAACAAAAAATAAAGTTTATAAATCCAAAAATTAATTTAATTTAATGGGGTCAATTAAATGTTGGTATTATCAGTTAGGAGTGAAAGAGTTAGTATATATTTATTTTTTATGTTAAATTACCTTTTTTTGTTTAATTTAGATCTGGTTGATATACCTACCTCTTATATTTCTGTAAAACTCATTGGTTCAAATGAATGCATAGATTATTTTATAATGCATAAAAAAAAACTATAAATATGATGCATTGTTTGCCTTATTGAGACTGACTAGATGCCCTTCCTCTCCCTTCACTGTTGTGGCAACTACAATGGCCAAGTTTTGAATTCATTAAATGAGTCACTGGTAACATTTAAAAAGGCAATCCCACCGCCATACCCATTACTTATTATCATGTTGGCTGCTAATAGTGTCTATGTACTGTTCAACATGGCTCTTCTTGAAGGATTTCTATCGTAGACTTTTTTCTCAAAGAGTGAAATAAATCTTACTTAGACTTAGATCCTCCCACACCCTTCAGGCAACAAGCTAACTTCACAGAGATCAATCATGGACTACTTCCATGGCTATTTTCTAAGAAGGCCACACATTAGATGTGGAAGGACTTGTCTCTTAGAAGGCAAGTGACCTTGTGGGAAAGGATTTCTCTATTGTTGTTTCAGTACATTATTCCTAGAATCCTTCTCAGCCATCTCTCCTGAGCCGCTTTCTCAATCTTTATGGATGAATTCCATGTCTCAAAAGCAGAGGTGGCTGTTGGAAAGATGATTGTATGGAGGAGGTCCATTTTGGTCTACAGGCTAATTGATTTTTTAGCCTAGATAGACCAATCATTTTTATTTTTTATATGAATCTTTCCAAAAGCTCATTAATGTAGAAAACAAATTACATCATAAAAACAAATATAAAGTATGATGGTTTTATCTAAAATTTCATTAAAAAGTAAAAAAAAAATATTAATAATTAAAAACAATTAAATATTAAAGTGAAAATAAAAATTCAATTATAAAAAGATTTGTAGTACTAATCATTAAAATGTATTTTGTTGTAAAGTGTAAAATTGAATGACAATATTGTAGTCCCTTGTTTAATTTTTTCAGATGATGCCCATGATCAAGACTTAATTGTTTCCATCAGTCCAACTCAGTACACTGTGAATGGTGACCTCATTTCTGGATGCTACTTGAGATTTTTGGCTTCAGACATGAAGAACGTGAGATGACTTTTGTTTTCAAGTTGTTTTTGTGTGACGTTAAAAAAATCTATAAACAGTTTGTTTTAGTGCAAGGCTAAAGTCAGTATGAATGTTGTTTTTTTTATTTCAGGCAGCCAAAGTTATTCAAGAAATCACATCGCCACTGTTAGATATCTTGGGAGGTGATCCCTTTGAAAGGAAACTGTAGTCTTCCCTAGCTTTAGATGCAAACTATAGAAATGAAGATTGAAGAAGCTGGCATATCTATCTGCCTCAAAAAGATTTGAGACCATCGATCAAATTTCTGCTTTGAAAAAATGACCTTGATGAGTCCTGAATACAAATCTTGTGACTCTAAATGCAAATTTAACAATTTAGTGTGATCACTCTGACTGTTGATGCACATCTTACACAAGAAATTTGCACAATTGTATTATTGGATACCTATATTTATTTGTCTGCATAACTTGTAAGTTTGTGTTCAATTTTTGCTTTTTGTCTGTGACATGCATCAAGAAACTTTGATGACAGTCTCATTAGTGACCTGTTGAGAAACACATTTGTAGGATATTTGATTACTTCATACCATATTGTATGTTTGTTGCACTTGTACACATTGGTGGATCATAATATGTTCCATTTTTCTTGGGCTTTGAGTTAATAATAATTTTATTTATAAAGCGCTGTTAACAAAAAAAATGTAGGCTCAATGCACTGTAATAACATTACAAACACAAACATGGGACATGACAAACTTATCTAAAAAAGTTTTAAACAGATAGGTCTTAATTTACTTCTTAAAAGTGGTGTGTAGCATGCTGGAGTTATGTTTTCAAAAGTAAACAGTATTAAAGATGTCAGATGGCATGAACACTTCTGCACCAAGAGTCTTACACAAGTTGCCACATGATAAACAGAATGTGAAGACATCTCCACATAAAAACATAGATGGCTACCTGGTCAGGTGGTTTACACTCAGGACTGTTGTCTCAACGCTCCCAGTTTCAAACTCTGCCCGCCGCCACCCTGCAGGAGATAATAATCTTCAATTCTGAAGAATTCAACAAAAATACATAACAAACAGAAAACCTCAACTCTAGATCTAACCTTGTGCCCCAAGAGCATTGTTGAAGTTTCTGAATTTGAAATAAAATGAAAAGTAAGAAAATGCCAACTTGAAGAGATGTTTTGAGGAACTAATAAAATGAAAACAAACTAATGTACACCCAACATACTCTTATTAGCAGTGTTTACAATCAAAGACGTCAGTTCAGACATTTTTCTACAGGCGCATAACACATGACATTATGTTCATCTTTGCCAATAATTTTTTTTTTCACTTAACGAGTCATTATGTTTGATTGAATAGCTAGGTTACTATTTACTGTAAGATAGTCAAAGGCTGTTTTTTGCATTAAAAGGAGTTAAACTAAGTTAAAATTATTGGCTGGCTGTAAACTATTTATGAATGCATGTAAAAAATATTCTTAATTCGACATGCCATTAAAACATTCTCTGTATCAGTTGTGTGAAAGAACAAGTCCCAAAGAGCTGGGCTCTTTTGATGTTTCTTTACATCATGTTGTAGGATAGCTCTTCATAACTGGAATTCTGTTTAAAAGATTTAGATTTTTCATTGTCTTGAATAAATGAGGGATTTTGACACGTTGGTTATGAAAGCTGAATGTAATCATTCTCAACGTCATAATTTACTTATTTACATGTGCCAAACGTAACATTGCAATTTGTGCTGTGCTTTAGAAATCAATAAATTTTTTGAAGAATAATTGAGTGTTATTGAACTAAATTAATCACATTTTAAAATGTAAATGTTTTAGTCATATAATCAGCTTTTATAACAAGGTCTGAAAAGGGAAATTTAATTATTACTTACTTTATAACAAATATAAACATTATATTTTTCAAAGCAATTATGCAAAAAGCAAAGTAGCGTTATATCATTAACTTATTATAACACTTAATTTTTCATTGTTCTGTTCAGCAGCCTGTGAGTTTGACTTGACTAAACTCTATCACCTAAGCTAAAAAGAAAGTAAAGAGTCAATTCATCAATAAATAAATAAAAAACTTGATAACAACAAAAAAATCACATTTTATTGTATAGGAAATTTCACAAGCCATTAATATTTTTTTTTGGTTAATTTAACATTTTGTGCATGCAACAAAAAGAAAAAATCATAACTACCCCCTAGGAGTGTTAAATTCTGAATAGACTACACATTCTGACTAGTTATTAATGTATTGGTATTGTTAAAAGGCATGTGTAGTCATTTGAATTGCTGTGGAGATCCTTGGGAAATATGGCTTCCAAAAGCACATTTGTTGAATGAAAATGTTTTGAGATTCAGAACAAACCAGAATGTGTCAACATTTTAGTGCCCTTAAATTGTATACATACAATATTATAATACAAATACAAAGAACATCTATTTATATATTATATTTCCTTTATAAGCATACAAATATTTGTAAAAACTGCATAAACCAATTTTTTTTAAATTTTACACTAGCATTTTAAAATGCATTAACTTCCTGGATTTGTAGAAATATTATGACATTTTAAGAAACTATATAAATTACATCTAAATAATAACTTTATGGAGGTAGATATTTTGAGATTCCATAGGTGCATATGATAATAATAATAAGGCTTGTCTAAAAGTACCAAAGATTAATGAGGAATGCAGTATTTCCAATGGCTACGCAACCCCAGCTGTGATCTACATATTTTGCCACATCCTGGGCAAGCATTCAAGTGTATAAACTGCAAAAGAAGTGATATCTTATCAATAGACAGCAATCCCATTGTAAAAGGTCATGTAAGAATCTTCATAAATTATTTCTGTTGTCAAACTATTTTATTTTCTATGACTTCCAAAACATTGTGTAGTCTATTCACAAATAAGTAAGAAAAGAATTGTTGTTTGTAAGTGCCACTAGTGTTTTGTAAAGTATCACAGCATGGCTGTAGCTAAGAATTTTCAATCTTTTGGGGGCATTTTCAAACTCTCTCCCCCCCTTCGTTACGCCACCGTAACACAGAAATTGTATTTAGTAAAATAAATCTTCATAAATGGCACACAATTTTTTTTCTAGGACTGGTTATCAGGACCCTCACTTCAAATTGAGAATGAAATAGATACTAAAACATACTAATGGAAACAAATTTGGTACCAGGAACAAGCATCTAAAAAAGCTTGAGAAAGGTCTTATCAAAATGGTCTAAAATATGATGACCTCAACAGTAGTATGATGAAAATTAACAGGAAAATAAAGTACAAGATTTTATATAAAGAAACATTTTAGCTAACATAACAGAACATAATACATGAAAGACTTGTATATATTTGACAGTATTTCTCAACTAATGCAATAAAGGTAGCCAATTTTCATTCTTCTGAAACATGTCAGTGAAACTGGTAGCTATAACAACATAGAAATAATTTTTATTTAAAGACGTACATAAATTACAGAAAATAATATATCTCTATATATTATATTTCAGATAGTTAAGCTTAATATATGTTATGAGGTTATTTGTTAAATAAATTGTATGTAGTCTTCATATGTAATGCGTTTAGAAATAAGACCAAAGGATGGTGTGTCATGTAACTTCAAATATTATAAGTAAGTTTATTGTACAGCGTCACGGACATGAAGCCATGAAATAGAAACCAGTTTCAACTTAGACATGTAATTAATTATTTTGTACACTGTACATAAAAAAAAATATATATATATAAATATAACACATAACTTTTCATTAATGACAAATTGTTTAGAAGTCTGTCTTTATGTGTATAAATACTTAAAAGAAAAAATTGGTCTATAGTTGTGCATTTCAATTAAGACCAAAAGTTAGTCGAGTTATATTTTAAATTTGCATTTCATAAATATTATGCTTATTAAAGAATACACTTATATGCCTTGGTACTCTTCTAAGATATAATTAAATAAACAAGATATAATTGAACATTACTCGCAATGTGGGGCGACCTAACAAGAGGGCTTGAGTTCTAATCCAGACACAACATGGATCAGAATGTTTTACACTGATATCTGGATTTTAATATTTGTATTTGCTGAACATCTAAACAACACAGTAAGGAAACCTTCTCCTTGCGACCCCCTTCCCCCATATGTCTACAAAAGAGATGGGACCATGAAGCAATGTGGATGATGTAGCATAAAAGATGCTACACAAAAGCAATCAACGTTTGTTTTTAATTATTTTAAATACAATGTGAAACATTTAAACATCTTATCTTATCTTATACAATACAGACGTTACTTCAAATAAGAAGATGATTACGTCCTACGCGTAATGCATTCAGTCATGCATATTAACCAATTACTTAAATAAGTTTGACGCTGGACTTGGGGGGGGGGGGGGGGGAATGGAGCAAATCCTAAGTAGCTCTCTGGTACAGTACATCAATATATAAAATTTTACAAAAATTCCATCAATATGAAAATGTGTTCTTTATCTTTAAAGATCCTTTAATCTAATTTTTTTTGGCCATATTTTGATATTTTTTTTTACAAACATTTAATTAACATTTTTTTATGTTCTTTAAGAAGAATCAGTTATAAAAAAAAAATCCTAGTCAACAAAGTCTATATAAATTGGTTTTCATCCATGGGTTGACTATCTGCATCATCTTCCAACTCAAAATCATCCAACATAACTGTTGGTAGAACTGGACCCATGACTCTGCAAGTGTCCAACACTTGAGGATTTCGACTCAATCTCAGAATACTTGCCTGCAATGTACCCAAGGCTTTAGAGGCATCATCTGCAGGTGACATAGACTCATTTTCAGCTGATTGTGCCGATTTGTTCTCAGCCTCCTCTACACTAAAGTCGTAAAAGTCCCAAACAGGTGTTTCCGGCCTAGAGCCAGGAGTAGAGGCAACATCTGAAACTAGGTCAGAGCTGGCCTGAAGATTTAATCTAAATGATACATTTGACAACTCAGTGTCATCGTTATTGTTATTGAGTTGCGCAATCTCATTACTGAGATCTGATATATGAATAGATGGATGATTAGTGTCCACTTGTTCTTTATATCCATTTGTTACATCACTCTCACAATTACCATTAAGAAGTTCATTTGGAATGATTTTCTTTTTGGTACCAGCTTGATCTTTCCCATTCGTGCCATCAGTACCTTGAGATTCATCCGGCAGAGGCTGGTGGTTACCCCTTGGCATCTCATCAACTTTAACGACTGTGAATTTCCCGCTCACGCGCCTGACCCTTCCGTTTTCAGAGGTTTCATAATTTTCAGAGCTTAAGCTTCGACTGAAAATCTCATTAGGAATGATTTTTTTCTTCACTCTAGTTTGAACATTGTTTTCACTGTCTGGCGATGAGGGGGAAGAGATACTCCGAGTGTACGTCTTTCTAAAAGAGCTTTCCATCTCTTCATCAGTGCTGCTGGAATCTTTTTCTGGCGTGATGGTCGGAGACCTTGATCTTATAACCAGACTTCCCCCTACTCCTTCATCATCTGAATCGGACAAATTTAATGAGGAAAACCTGTGGGCAAATAGATTTACTTTTGCAGAGCTCTTCCCAGAGAAAGAAGCTCTGTTCGTTAAGGGTGATTTATTTGAGATGGAGCCATTCATGATAATGTCCTTGGCGCTGTACACCTTCATACTGTTTGGTGTGGTGTGATTCATGCATGGGATTAGAGGATATTTCTCCCTGATAGGTCGGCGTATGGCCGTGCGCAGTGGCAAGTGAACCATGGCCATAAGGAATGTCTTGCCTGTTTGTTTCTGAGTCATACAAACTTCAAGCTGAAGACTTCTCTCAGCAACTATTTCCTGAGTCACTCCAGAGTAGATTAACGGTGTTTCAAAACTGTGATCAAAAAAATAATAAAACAAGTTACTTTGTAATCTAAATTAATTTTAGATCAAGTAAAAGAATGTTTTAATAAACTGCTTAGTAGTCTCAATGTAATAGTCATAAGTGCAATTGGCTCAAAATAAATAAATAAAAAACAAATAACAGAATGCAAGTCAAAGACATTCTTTAGCTCTGGGCTTGGCCAGGACATTGGAAAAACTTCAAATAAAACTCAACAATAGCCTTTATTTATCTAACTGGTTTGACTGTGCATAAAGGTTATGCCATCTTCTACTACAAAATTACAATGTCATAGTTTGTTGAGAGACTACAGGATTTAGAACTGTTTATACTAAAGTTTCTCTCTTTATCAAAAGGATGCTTCAGGGCCATATTAAACAAATCTACTGCACATAAAGTGAGTCATCTGTAGCAGCTAGTTTTATCATTGTGGTAATTAAAGATATAAATCTAGTGAAATAACATTATCAAAAATATGGTGACCAGGTTTTATTTTACTAACCAAATTTTCTGATATACATAACCCCGAAATAATAATCAATGAACCCCAAAATACTAATCAATGAACAAAGATCCAATTTAAAAAAATTAAATAATTTAAAATAGCAAACTTGTAGAATCAATCACTGAGAATGCTTTATAGATAAAATCAGAACATAAATGAATCGAAATAATAAATCTACACTGGCAGTATTGAAAACAAACACAATGAACAAATGGCTAGCCAGCTTTAGTGCCTTCTTTTTGATGACAAGAATTTGCACTGAAGAATCAGTTTATATTTAGCTTGCACTTTTAATGAACTATTTTTTAACATTCTTTAGTATTGACATCAAGAGATGATGTCACTTTAAATGCAAGTCAGATTGGTTTACTTATTATAATAAGGCCTAACAACTTACACTGTTATCAGTGGCGTAGCAAGGAATATGATGTAGGGGAGCTTGACCAATTCAGGAGCCCCTGCATTTTGACATCATGACATAAAAAGTAGTTCCCCTTTCAAACCTTGTGGTCTATAGGGCAGATGATGTAAAGGTCATCTGATTCTGTGGCCTACGGTTAACGAGGGTGTCATGTGGTCAGCACAATGACCAACCGCCTTTACTTTTCCCCAACCAATGTCAGGCACCCATTAGAGCTGGGTGGACTCAGAGGTGCCCAAGGATCCCGAAATAAAAATCCCAGTCTTCGCCAGGATTTGAAACGGGGACCCCCCCAATTCAGTAGCCAAGCGCTTTACCATTCAGCCACCGCGCCTCCACATCATGACACAAGGTAACAAAATTTTGGACACTCATTTGGGGACCCCCCCCCCTCTCACCACTCTAGCTATGCCACTGAATAATATCAGAAATGTATCACTAGCTTGGCAACTCAAAGACTCTACAAGTAATAACACTGAAATCTAGATAGACTGAAAGAGACATATGAACCTGAAGGATGAAGAAGAAAAAATATGTTGGATGCTGTTCTGA
>JADKLZ010081101.1:25947111-25979279 GCA_021533235.1 Biomphalaria straminea
GGGGGGGGGGGGAATTTACTCAGTTACTAAGAGTAACAAAAAAAAACTAAAACAAATTAATTCCACTTATCGTATTCATGGTAAATACAGACCAAAAAGGCAAAATACCTAAGTGTTATAATAAATAAATAAAAAACTATCATGGAATCCCCATATTGATGAAACTATCAAAAAATCAAACAAAGCATTAGGGTTTATCAAAAGAAATTTCTATAAATAAAAAAAGAACATAAAAATAAAAATGTTATTTAACCTTGGTTAGGCCAATAATAGAATATGTATCCTCATGTTGGGACCCCTCAACTCAAGAAAACATTAAGAAACTGGAACAGACACAAAATAGAGCAGTGAGATTCATAACAAATCAATATTCACATTTGACTAGAGTAACACCTTTAGTAAAATCACTAAATTTAGAAAGCCTTCAGGAAAGAAGACTCAATAAAGTAGCAATTATACACAAAACACTGAACCATAATCTTCAAATACAAAACTTAATAAAATACTCAGAAAGACACACATTCCTCGTCCCATATGGTAGGACAAATCAGTACAGATGCTCTTTCTTCCCTAGTACCATTAGAGCATGGAATGGAATGCCTGAGCTAGATAGGAAAACCAGTGACTTGACAGAATTTAAGTTATTGGTTAATATGCTTGACTGAATGACGCGTATGACATAATCATCTTTTTTGAAATAACGTCTGTATTGTATAAGATAAGATAAGAAGTAACGTCTGTACTACATAAGATAAAAAAGTGGTCTTACTATGACCCTCACTTTTTTTTTAATATCATCACAATGCCCTGACTTTCATTTTCCCCAGTGATGTAAGAGCGTATACAGATGTGAGGGTGTGAGAGAGAAGCGAAGAGTAGATGTGTTAGTCTGTGCTAACAAGTTTGTTACTGGGAAAGAAATGTTGAAGAGATTGATTAGAAGTCTCTCAGATACACGGAGATCTCCAGTGTCAAGAGATGAATCAGACAGCGGCGGCTCTTCTATGGGTTCAACAATGCAAGAGACAAAAAGTGTAATAGCGCATGTCTTAATGGCCTCTGGTGGCCAGACAAAAACCTATTAAGTATAGATCTACCTGAACCCCAATAGAAATAAAAACCTTGTGTTAAGTATAGATTTATAGATCTATCTAATTCAATAGAATCTCCCCCTCTCTCTCTCTCTCTATCATCTCCCCTTCTGAACTAGTTGTAGGCCTATATAAATGTATTTCGGCTTAAGGGTAAGTGAATGCATTGAGCCTGAGGGATAAAATAGTTTCCCTTGACTAGGTCCGTGACATGAACACCTGAACTGATGACGTCAAAGCTAGCTCTAACTTACGAACGTGGTGTCCATTTCTGTTGAAGGGCAGTAACTCGGTCAAAGGTTAACAGACCACGTGACAACGAAATATAGAAACTTTTATTCAGGGTAAACCAGTAACACAGACTAAAAACGCAAAATACCTGGGTGTTATAATAAATGAAAAACTGTCATGTAATCCCCCATATGGATGAAACTATCAAAAAATCAAATTAAGCATTTTGGTTTATTAAAAGAAATTTCTATAAATCAAATAAGAACATAAACTAAAAAGTTATTTAACCTTGGTTAGGCCAATAATAGAATATGCATCCTCTGTTTGGGACCACTCAACTCAAGAAAACATTAAGAAAATGGAACATCTTTAGTAAAATCCCTAAATTTAGAAAGCCTTCGGGATAGATTACTCAAAAGTAAAGTAGCAATTATATATAAAACACTGAACATAAATATTCAAAAACAAAAAAAACAAATCTAATAAAATACTCAGAAAGACACAAAGATGAAGGCATATTCCTTGACACCAGCAGCTGGGAAAAAGTAGCACTGGATAGATCCACATGGAGAGACAGCATTAGAGAAGGGTCTCGGATTGCAGATGCCATATACAACAGAAGCAGAAAGAAGGCTGAAAATGCAGCTACGCCTGAAGACTTTATATGCCCAACCTGCAACCGCAGCTGTGTATCAAGGATTGGCCTCTTTAGCCACACAAGAAGTTGCAAAGGGAAAAGATCGTCTCTCGAGACGTAAATTGCCACAGATGCTAGGACAAATTTGTACAAGTGCTCCATATTCCCTAGTGCTATTATATAGCATGAAATGGGTTGCCTGAGCCAGCCAGGAAAACCAGTGATCTAGCAGAATTTAGGTCATCGAGTAGAAGTAGCCTATATGTATTTATCAGCGGTAGGGACTTCTAAATGTGTGACATACTTATGTTTCAGGTTGAGTTTATTATTGTGATTGTTTATGTCACAAAGATAAGAAACACACTTGAACAATTACGCCGCGATCTTTCATGTAAACGTGAACGCTGCAATCCCTCATCTATACGTTGGCCTATCGTCATATCAAGACAAACGCTCCTTGATCATGGAACGGACGAACTTGTCATTAAAAGGGATAATATTCAAGGCAAAAAGACAAGATAAATGAGGAAAGACGGTCGACAGATCATGTGTGGTGCCCCTACGGTTTAATACAGTAAGAGATTTGTAAAGATAATCTAGACAGTCAACAAAGATCACACAATTAAAACGGTATCCAATAAATGAAATGAAAAACAAGAAAGATCTTTGCCTATAAGCCTAAATGAGTATGGAATGATTGGTACTTTTAACCAATACACTGCACCCACGAGAAAGAAGAAATGTCAACAGACTACGAAACGAGGCATGGAAAAGAGGGGCAATTACATGGTTTCTTTTATACGTTCCGTGTGTTCGTTCAGAAATAACGATTCTTACATGCTAGTCCAGACGTCTAGCAGGACAGGGAGCAGGTAGGATTCGAACTCGTGATTCGGGGGCGTACTGGGTGTCAAGATCGGCCCGGGCATTTCTTTATACAATCAGGCCCATAAATTGTATATTATATGATGAACATTCAATTCTAGGTTCACCTATTATACCTATAATGTAATTCTGTAAAGTTAAAGATAATGTATCGATAGCTGTACACATGCAGATAGTTGAAACAATATCCTCATAAGGATTATATCCTTTTGTTGCTTTTTAATCGCAAAATGTTGAGGCCATAAACGGAAGAGGCCTGCTAGATCTAGATCTAGTGACACTGTCTACGGATGTAGGTTATTACATTATTTCGGAAAATATGTTAGATTGAATCAGTAGGCCCTTGTGGAGTTTTTTTTTTTTTTTTTAAATTGGCTCAGGGGGTCACTCTTTAAGAGAATACTATAAAACCGTTAACAATGTCTATGTGTCATTTGGGCCATGCGGCCTTAATAAAATACAGTTTTTTTTTGTTTTTTGTTTGTTTTTTTTTTTTCAAAAAAAGATCACTTTGATCATACTGGCCCATTTTTGTACCGGCCCACCGGGCATTTGCCCAAATGACCATATAGCCTGACAAAGCCAGTACGCCTCTACCTGCCCGTGACAATTAGGACGACAGTCCAGAGTTCACACCACACTACCAGAGAGCCATTCAAGTACTACTATACGTCTTATACAAGATGGTATACAAAATATAGGTCAATAGTATTCAATATATAATTATAAAGAGGAATGTAGAGAGCCGGCGGTGGGGATATGTAGCTCCTTCACTCCCCCTACCGCCTTTAACAACAGATAACTTAACATATCTATTTATGGCTTATTACCTTCACAGAATAGAGAAAAACACATCCTTAGAATGAAACCTGCTCACTTATGCGGAACAAATACTTAATCAAAATCAGTCTTGTTACTCTCCAGCACCAACGTAAAGCGACTGGACAAACTCCTGCGAATAATCCTTCCTCGAATGTCACATCATTCAAACATCCCCTGAACAGAAAGTCTTCCCAGGGTTGTTATATCAACATCGCCAAGACGCTAATCTGAAATACCTGGACCTTCCCTGCTCCTCTTTCACGGTACCTCCAGCGTTATGTAATGACATCCTCAACACCTATTTGTTTACTTTCAATTAAATGTGACTTCTGCACGTCAACGTCTGGGTTCATCAAACGTAGATATGAACAAATTCTGGCAACTACATAGACTTATATTTGATCTTCATACAGTTTAACGTAGACTCAAAAATAGCTCCATGTCCAAAAGTAAGCCAAATTCTGGAAAGAGAAGAACAGGTAGGACCGAGATTTCGTGGTCATATATTGGTCTCTCGTATAGACAACTAACTGTGCGAGATTCTTTCATTGACTGTCATATAGATCTATGTTATGTATCTACCAGCCTATGAATAGAAGAGGTGTGTGCTGTATTATGACCCTATTTTTTTCTCCACTGCACAACTTGAATGCCGTGTCGAATGACTACACACATAGCGTCAAAGGGTGCAGAAAGGAACGAGAAAGAGGCTCCTTATCTTGTATAGGTGTGTTTCATTCAAGGATCGTTTTTTTATTGCTGTGTGACGCAGTGTGTGTGTGTCTTTGTGGGTAAAAATGTAACATTAAACAAAATATAGAAGAATAAAAATCATAGAAATATAAAGAATACAGACAGGAGCACAAGTGATTAGTGGGTGGTAATACTTCTCTCAAAAAAAAAAAAAGTCCTACCGCCCTCAACAATGACGAAATCAAAGGGAAGTTACAAATAGGATGAGCAGCAGACGTGATTGGAGACAGCCCGTTGAACGTGCCCCACGAGTTGGAGGACAACACGCGTTCATCGAGACAGGGGCCGTGTGGGCGTTTGGAAAGAACCTTGTAAAAACAAAACCAAAACAGGATAAGAATGTGTACACTAAGAACACTCAGGGGGGGTGGGGGGTAGCATATTGTGTAAGGCTAAATGACGTCTAGATTTCTCCTTGAATCTAAGTAGATTTGTAAGTAAGAGGTGTCTCCCTTACATTCATGTAGCCAGCACACATCTATGAAATGTGACTATGATAATAGACATCAATTTTGTTTAAAAAAAAATAAAAAAATCTTATTTTGAAGGCCAAGTGTACTGATGTCTGCATTTAGGTCGTAGGATTAAGTCTGTCTAGTGCGAATTTCGAGATCGAGTCACTATTGGTCTTGCCAATGTACCTCATTCACCAATTGTAAATAAACACATTTAGCCACGTCATAATATTGATACAATTGTGAAAAATACGTATCACGAGACAGCCTTACGTATTGCGTAATTTGCATAGAACATGTAGAGAAAATGTTGTTTGTTTACGTTTGGTGAATGAGGTCCATTAATGAGTCTCAAGAAATGCAGCCCATCGAAGATTTCCATCCACGGTGTAAAACTATAAATCTATAAATATGAAGATTTTTGGTGTCTCCGGTCTACAAAGTAAAGGAAGTGTTGGGTAAGCTGTTAAAATGTGAATGCTAATATGTGTGCACCTTTTAGCACTGCGGAATTACATTTTAAAAAGCTCTCCCGTTTATACCACAAAACAATGTGTACCTAGAGGAAGAAGCAGACCTTCACTCGATGACTTAAAACAAAAAACAACTGGGACTCTAGCTAGTGGTACCGTAATAAAGGTTTGGCCAATAATAGAATAAGCATCCTCTGAGACCCCTCAACTCAAGAAAATATTAAGAAACTGGAACAGACACAAAATAGAGCAGTGAGATTCATAACAAACGAATATTCACATTTGACTAGAGTAACACCTTTAGTAAAATCACTAAATTTAGAAAGCCTTCAGGATAGAAGACTCAAAAGTAAAGTAACAATTATACACAAAACACTGAACCATAATCTTCAAATACAAAAACAAAAACCTAATAAAATTTCTCAGAAAGACACAAAGATAAAGGCACATTCCTCGTTCTATATGCTAGGACAAATGTGTACAAATGTTCCTTCTTTCCTATTGCTATTAGAGCATGGAATAGGTTGCCTGAGTCAGACAGTAAAAACCAATGACTAGACGGAAAATAAGTCATTGGTTAACATGCATGACTAGATTGGCATTGGAACAAGGGTATAATCATAGACATAAATAAATATAGACTGGCCAATAAGAGAGTTTAACTCTTTCTCTCCTAACTGACGATACCAGCGTTGATTTCACCAGAATGTGGTAAATAATTACGGAGAGAAAGAGTTAATGAAACATAAATTTGTGCATTGCAATTTTGTGTACTTTATTTTAAGTCAATAAATTTTGTTTAATCTCTAAGACTGAAGATCATGCAGTTTTTAAATTTTTCATAATTCGGAAATCCGAATTCAATAGATATACTTGTTTTCAAGTTACATGAAGTTACTTCCTTTTTCCAGTCTATATTTATTTATGTCTATGGGTATAATGTAATCATCTTTTTTGAAGTAACATCTGTATTTTTTAAAGATAAGATTTACGTTAACTTAAATTTGGTCCAACGCAAGGGAGTTAATCCGTTTTTTTAATATATGGAAATGTAGATACGAGTTATCTCAATAGTGCTACGCTTGGCGACTTTTCGATTTGACTCGAGTTCAGAGCATGACTATAGCTGTTTGATGAGCGACTAAATTCGTTACTGAAACCGTGTCCCGAAAACATCCTCCTTCCAAGTTCCAACAAGATATTGGACCATAGCCGACTGCGCAGGTTGCGCTATAATGAAGAAACATAACTCTATACAAATTGCATTTCTTACAATGCGACAAACAGGGCCGAATTTAAGTATATGGAGGTCCCGGAGCAGGATTTTTGTGGAAAGAAATTGGAGTTCTTGTAAATTTAATGTTAATTTCCTTTAAAATAATTGCATAATATGCCTATTTTAGTTTTGAAAAGTGTATTTTATTTTTAGTTTGTGGATTGTAAGGCCTTTGTTAGACGCACTGTCATAAGCCCAGAGCTGTATTTACTCATTCGAGCATGCTACAAGCAGACACCGTTTAACCACGACATTTTCGCAAGCCGTACCCCACCCACCACCATACACACAAACACCACCAAACTTAATTCTTGAGAGCGATTAACTTTTCCTCGGATTGAATCTATACCCTTTTTATTTTAGCATAGGTAACTCGACGGAATTTGGGATATATTTGTATCTCCTGTGGAGGCTCCTTTCTTGATGATACCCCGAGGCTGTAGCGTCGCCTGCTATCCCTTAAATCCGCCCTGGCCCCCATCTAGCCACCTACGAGACTTGACATACTATTATTATTATTATAGTTCGTCCATCGTGGTTCGATGATGACCACTTTGTCATCCAGGGGGCTGAGGGCTTTGCACTGGGGTTTTGTGACATACACACACGTCAACAAAACCCAACCAAGTTTTATTAACTCTCTCCCCACTGGGATGCGAAAATGTTAAAATAATTAAAACAAAGCTGCATTCTTATCGTGGATAACAAAAAATTGTGTCCTTATTGGCCACGTGGCACACAATACAATACAAAGAATACATGCATATATTAAACATAAATGAATAGCTGCTCCAGAGACTGCTATTCATATATATATAATATATGTATCCCATTTGTTACAGCACCTAGCTTCAATGTTTAAATACAAAGAATAAGGCTGTTTTCTGTCGCTTTTTATTTTCGTGCATCATTCTTTAACCAACTTCGTCCCAACTTATTTTTAGATCATTTTAGCTCAGAGTCAGCCTTTCTTGAATTATTTAGCTCAGAGTCAGCCTTTCTTGAATTATTTAGCTCAGAGTCAGCCTTTCTTGAATTATTTTGCCCAGCCAGCAAATGTATAGAGGCTGAAAACGAAAATCGGATTAGGAGTCTACGTCTGATAGTCGACCTAATCACCTCTTCTAAACTAGGACACACTTAAGTGTAGGATTTCACGATTAGCTTTTAACCTCCCACTAGATATACCTTCTCAAAAGTCATAGTTGACCGACTGTGTATAACTAGACGTGACGTCAGCTGGGTCAACAGAGCGTGTCGTTGACTAGGACCTTTTGGTGACTGTATGAGAGTGACAATTTAAATACTAGGTCTGGAACAGCTACCGGCTTTAACCAAGGTCAACGGGAAATACAAGGCCCTAGCTCTGACGTCAGCGAGACCCCACGTCATCACTGGTCAGAGGCCATTGTTTTTCGCTTAGGCTAATAACTGCGTCACTGCGTGTAGTGTGTGCTGTGAAGTGTAGATCTACAAATGTTTCTTTTAAATCAACTAGAACTTCATAATGATAATGGATTACAATTATAGTCTAGGTAATAGTCTAGATCTACTAATGGCGAACAAATGTTGTATCGTTTTGTTAAGGATCTAGTTTTTATAGATCTAGAATTTAGATCTATGCTTCCCGATTGCCAAAGATGAGGTCACGGAGGTCACGCTTTAACTCTCGCTTAAACACTTTTGTTTCGGTCACTATTTAAGTACCCGCCTCCACCCCACCCCCATACACACAAACACCACCAAACTTAATTCTTGAGAGCGATTAATTTTTCCTCGGATTGAATGTATACTTTTTTTTTTCTATAGCAACAAGTAAACATGAATAATACGCATCATGTGGAATAAGTGGCATATGTAAAACGCAGCATATATAATATGTATCATATGTAATGCATAGCATATTTAATATAGGCCTACAGAATAGGTCTATGTAAAACGCGCCGTGTGCAGTATTTATTCAGTTGGTGGGTACCTATTTATTAAGTTGGTGGGTAAGCGACTATTCAAAACACCACTACTAATGGCCTATCGCACACTATCGTGAATGGCTTAGAGCTGTAGGATCAGATTATCTCCCTATTTAAATAACGACATTTTGTTCTTGCCCTTTGAATAAGCCGGGTTGTGAGTCCGAAGATTAATTAGGGTTGCAGTATATCCGAAGTTCCAAACTTTTTTGACACGGTGACCCCTTTAGATTGTACAAACTTTAAAAAGCTATATAAATACATATAAGTAGAAAAAAATAATTTAAAAATAATATTAAAGGAGTGTTTATTGAGATTATAACTTTTGTTTAAAATAAAATGTAAATGACGTGGTTGAGGTTCATGAGATTTTATGAGTGCATTTACGCGCGGCTCAAAGAAAATAAATTTCAAATGTGTGTGTTCAAATGTGTATGTTCAAATGTGTATGTTCAAATGTGTATGTTTAAATGTGTATGTTCAAATGTGTATGTTCAAATGTGTATGTTCATGGACACAAAGTGTTGATCGCTCAGTCGGGTATAGTTAAGTGAAGAAAGTCTTCAGATCAACGATTTAGGTTGTCTTAAAATAGTACGTAATAGACATATTAAACAGTAGAGATTTGCGAGTTGATTCTAGTTATCCGTTAGGATTAACTGCCTTTAATTTCAATTGTATACAATTTTTGATCTTTCTGCGGACCAATCTTTCGGTCGTCTCGTTGACCTCACTTTGAGAAACACTGTGTCTGCAGTATATCACGTGCTTACGCAGCCCCAGCTGCGACCTACATATTCTGTCATATCCAGCGCAGACATAACCATTGTAGGCCTGTGGTCGATTTAGATTCGCAATTCGCCGTCTACGTCTGTCCTCGGCAGTGGATTTTCTTGGCCTTCTTAAGGCTTAGAATCTCAAACTACATACAAATACTGAGCTGGCAATAACGCCCCACCAGTATCAAAACATTACAAATATAGCCAATAAATATTTGCCACGTCCACATGTCGTTAAAATGTCCCTCAGGTGGGGAAGCCACGTAGGTCAAGACATGTTGCCAACGATTAGTGACCATCTATCATTAACAGATTTTGACAGTCCTCCGTAGTTCCCCCCAATGGCCATCGCTAGTCACTAAACACTCATGTGACCTTTTACAAAGATTTATCAAATCAACCTGTCTGATACATGTTAAAAGCTTATACCAACACAACCCGTATTACAGTATTGAGATATTTGGCAGTAAATGTGGAGCTTCTCCCTTTCGATAAAGCCCTTGTTTTGTAAACACTTTTTTTTTTCATTAATGTTTGTACTAACGTTTATCTGGTGTTTTATATGCTGAACGCAATTCCTGAGTGTTTTTTTTTTTACGCAAAGCTGCTTCCGAAGGCTAAGCCGTGTTTGTTAAGAGTTAGAAAAAGATCAAAGATCGCTTTGTTACATAATATATTACTACTTAGAGATCCAGGCTCGGACACAATGACGGCTAAGAAGTTTAGGACTAGGCTATCTTTTAAGCCCAAACTATGAAAGCCTCTGGACGGAAAAGATTGATATAGAGAAAACTGGTTCGGCCTTGCGTCTGTCCTTGAATGGGGGCAAGGCGACCTTAAAACTCACTGACCACTTCCTTTCACGGGAGTAACTCTCATCAAAGTTCGTTACTAATGGGGTTTCTGATTCGGATAAAAAAAAAAAAAGAAGCGTGAATAAAAGGAAAAGTTAGCCTACAATCTGAAGGGAGTGACTGGCTCCTTTCTATTGAGGCTTGAATAAAGTGATTTTAACTCATTCATTCCATTTTCGGTCATGGTGTTTCAAGAACTTCCGTCGTCTATTCAATTAACACTAGTTTAGCCCAATTCATTAATTGCTGATTATGCGTGTGTCTCTTTTTGTGTATGCTGTTTGCATCTATAGAGTTATAGTTATGTCAAGGGGGACAATGGTAGTAGGGCAAGTGTTCCTTATTCCCTGGTGTCAATAGAGCATGGACTGGGTTGCCTGAATCAGCCAGGGATAAAAAAACTGAGTCACTGGTTAACATGCACGACTGTATTAACACAAGGATACTCGTTGGATGCAAGTATCTTCTCTTCTGAAGGATATTTGTTATTCATTAGATATTTACAAACGTCAGAAAGTTTTTAAAAGGACACTTTATTTATCCATATTGGAATGGTGTTTTTTATTATTCAGTCCAACGATCTTGTCTTATAAATTACAGACGTTAGTTCAAAGTATAAGATAATTACGCCCTATAGGTACTCATGCTATTAGCATGCATGGTGCACTCTAGTCCTGTCTCGTTTTGGACCAGTGAGGGAAGGGGGGGTGATTTGCCTTCACCAAAATCCGCCAATGCGTAACGCGTTCGCATCTTTGATAGATTGACTTCTTATGAAAATCGGTGTGGTTGGTATTGAATGTTAATTGATAGTCTGAAGATCGATTCGCACCGGAAGCTTTTTGTTCTTTCATGGGTTCCACCTAGCCAGATCTAGACTAGATCTACCTTGCGCGGGGAAGAGCACTTCACTTGTGTCTTGGCCAAGTGTCTTTAAATATCTATATATATAATTCTCAAAGTCGACAAGTTCAAAAGTTCAAACACACAACAAGCAAGCAACAAGTAAATGGGAAGATCCCAAGGCGCAGCATGGTGTGAATGGAAAATTGTGTATCCAAATCCACACTATTTTCATTCACAAAATAGCAAAGCATATATTTTTTTTTACTTTACTTTTACTTTACAAAAGATTTTAATAATTTCCGTAGATTTCCAGGACTTTTTCTTAGGCCTATATTTAATAACATTTCAGGAGATTTCCAGGGGCTGCTGGTAAATCAAGAGGCCACGGGAAATATGTTATATGTTATAAAATGGTTTAATTTAATAATTTATACACCTAAAATTAGCACGGGTCCAAAGAAAGTGCGGTATCCACTGCGGTCGCATATGATTCAGTGCCTAAGGCCTTCCCTGCAAAATAGCGGCGTATGCTATGCCGCGGTCGACTAGTACATGTATTGTCTGCTAGTAGCTGCGGGTCTATTTTGTAATTGTCTTTTTTTTTTTTTACTACGTTAGTCGATTGGCTATTTCATTTTATTTGATTTGTTTTACTATGTTTAGATCTAGATCTAGATTAATTAGGTTCCGATTTAGATCTAGTCTAGATATTGATGACTATATTTCTTTTTACACCAATCAATAATAATCAATATCATTCAAGAAAATGAAGATTCTGATCTAAATCTAGGCTAGATAGATATAAATCTAGATCTATATATCAAACCAACTAATTGAACTATCAATCTAGATTCTAGAAATCTGTTACAGTTAATGATCATTGCCGGCATTGCCATTGGTTATGGTATCATTGTGTCAGTAAAAATGGAAGACAATATAACATAATTTGATTTCCAAAAAAAAAAAAAAAACGGTGACAGATCAAACGTACTTACAGACAAACGGCGTGTTGACGTCTGCTGACCCTCTGACACGACGAGCTACACACCTCACTGGTGCTTACATTCACAATACATTGTTGACACAGCAGACGAGCGTCTCGCGCTACAGACAGCCGACTACTCCCCCCCCCCCCCATATAATAAAACTCCCTTTCCGAGTTTATTGTTCATTGCGTGGCTTTAGGCCTTGCAAGTTTCAGCCTTGGAATGAAAACAAAGCAAGTCAAGGATATGGAGAGGTGCAATGTTAACTTTAGGGGAAAACAAAAGGGGACAGATTCAAAGGTGACAAGTGGTGAATCCGACGAGAAAGGCGGTATGGGCGATCCCCCCCCCCCCATGCCCATTCTGCCAATATGGCGAAGGACTGGCGCGCGATAGTGGACATGACACAATATTAAAGTTAAGTACCCCTGTTTGGATCATGCTGCCATAAATATTTGGGGCCCAAACAACCGGATCTTTGTACCCCCCCCCTCCACCAGCAAACACATGTCAAAAAAAAAAAAACTTCAAACAGGGAACATAAAACGTGTAGAAGTCTCCTTCTGTTGAGTACCCGGACTAGTCTTTGTGTGTGTAAACCCCCTCCCCTCCTGGCGACGGGCCTGATGACAATAAAATAATATATTGGTCATGAAGCATAAATAAATTAGCTCATTATTATTATATTATTTTTTTAAAAAGGAAAAACGTTATAAAAACTTCTTTTAAGTAATTATCGGGTGTTTTATGTTAACAAATAATTTTTCATATAACATACATTTAATCCAGATTTTTGTTTTCAGGGACTAGAACCACAGCCAACGGAGGTCACGCTAGAACAGACGCAGACGACGAAAAGAGAATCAAAATCGACCATCAGCGGACAATGGTTATGTCTGCGCTGTCAGTGGCAAAATATGTAGGTCGCTGCTGGGGCAGCATATCCATGTGTAACACTGCATTCTTCAAACTTGAAGACAGAGCCTTATTGTTATTACAGTGATAATTATTTCCCTATAAACTTGTAGTAGAAGGCGCGGTGGCTGAGCGGTAAAGCGCTTGGCTACTGAATCGGGGATCACGGGTTCGAATCCTGGTGAAGGCTGGGATTTTTATTTCGGGATCCTTGAGCGCCTCTGAGTCCATCCAGCTCTAATGGGTACCTGACATTAGTTGGGGAAAAAGTAATAGCGGTTGGCCGTTGTGCTGGCCACATGACACCCTCGTTAACCGTAGGCCACAGAATCAGAGAACCTTTACATCATCTGCCCTATAGACCACAAGGTCTGAAAGGGGAACTTTACTTTTTTTTTTTATACTTGTAGTGAATATTGACAAAATCTCGCTCGGTGTCCTATGTTAATCAGTTGAGATCAAGTTTCATCAGTGGATAGCAGAGGATGATCCCCACACGGAGAGCATAAAACTAGGTTTCTGGATCGCACTCCAGAAACAAGCCTCTGATGATTGCACATGCTTAATCTGCTTCTATGATTGATATCATACCTTCCAAGTTCCATTTCTATAAAAGCTAAATATAAACAAGAAAAACAATTTTTAAAATTCTTCTATAAAAAGAAATTATATCCTTTATAGCAGGGGTTCTCAAACTGAGACAACCGAAAGTGGTCCGCATAAAGATAAACAGTGTATACGATTAAGTTTTTTTTTTCGCCAAAGGCCAGTTTATCCAATCAGAAAATTTTAATAATAATATATTCCATCCTCACTACTGTATGTCTACTATTCTGAGGACCTTAGCCAGAGATTTTAAAACATCTTATCTTATAATCTTATATAATACAGACATTACTTCAAAAAAGAAGATGATTACGTCCTACGCGTCATGCATTTAGTCAAGCATATTAACCAGTGACTTGAATTCTGCCTAGTCACTGGTTTTCCTGGCTGACTCAGGCAATTCATTCGATGTATCGTTTGAGCCATTTTCGATATTAATTTTTAGTAAATCTAGATATAAGGAGGTCCGGTTGCTGAGCGGTAAAGCGCTTGGCTTCCAAACTAGGGTCCCTGGTGAAGACTGGGATTTTTAATTTCGGCATCTTCGGGCGCCTCTGAGTCCACTTAGCTCGTGATGGGTACCTGACATAAGTTGGGGAACAGTAAAGGCGTTTTGTCGTTGTGCTGGCGACATGACAACCTCGTTAACCGTAGGCCACAGAAACGACCCTATCATCTATGACCATCATCTGCCCTATAGACCACAAGGTTTGAAAGAGGAACATTACTTTTTTTTAAATTTAAATTTAGACTATTGTTAATAAATTTTGATACCCGATAGTTGACTTTTATTTTCTTCTATATGCTTATACTAGGCCTACTTATGGTATGCTCAGTGCTTTATTAGGTTGGGATGCGTGGTCGAGAGGCTAAGTGCGGCTTGAGCTTGGCTTGGCTTGGCTTGGCTACCTAGAAGGGGGCTCGAGGTTCGACACCCGACTCGGGCAGAGTTGTGTTTACTGAGCGCCCAAAGGCAGCACGGGAAACCAATTCCTAGATACCCCCTCCCCCCACCGGTCCACAAATGAGATTGGACCAAAGCGCTCTGAGCATGCTATAAGCATGAAAGTAGCGCTATATAAAAGCTATAATAATAATAATAATAATAATAATAATAATAAGAGAAGGTTTTGGTGCTGCCTTTTCAAAAGCAAGTCTGACTTCGAACTCAAGCCTCTATGGTAGAATCAATGCCGACGTTTTAGCCGCTCAGCTATTCAGATAATTATAAAAATAGAAGGTTTAATAGTTAGTTTTATAATGTCAGCAAACTACCTAATTGTCTAAGCTAAACAAAGCTAATCTCCCTTTAGCCTAGCTCCTAGTACATTATATATTTTACAGCTAATAGATGAACAAATGGGTTAATGTTTTGATTAATTCAATAGGTCCAATACAATGTTTTTGGAGGATTTGAGAAATTTGTATTTTTTTTTAAATTTCTTTGTTATTATTGTTTAAGACTTTTTAAAAAAAAAAAACAAATCAAACTTGAAAATCAAAAGTATCGCAGCCTAGATATTTTCTTTTATTATTCGTGTCCCCTAAAAGATAATTTTCTCTGTGAGCGCAACACGAAAGGTTCCTGCATCATTCTAGTAAGGTCTACCTTGTTTTGTTGGTTAGCATTATTGTTTGTTTGTTTTTTAAAATTTATACCAGAAGTTACAACAGAGAATGTGAAGTAGAATTATATTAGTTTAGACTTTGACGCATTTCAATTCTCACAGTTAAAACCTTTTTTATTTGTTGAAAAAAAAAATTGCCCTCGTGAACCAGAGTGTGACGTAGGCCTCTAAGTGTCACGGGGTGTGCTGGATTTAACCTATAGGCAACATAAGGTATAACTTAGGGCCCTAACCCCTCACTTGCTTGCCTCCCCCCTCCCCCCAAAAATGGTTTCAGCAAAATTTTCAATCATTTTGAAGAAGAAACAAATAAAACATTACTTTGTGTTGATTACAATGGACCACATATCCTCTAATAGCTTAAGGATATGAAGTCTAAATCCGGTCCTGATCATAAGCCCGGATTCATTAAACCCCTTCGCTCCAGCATGGTTATTATTATAGTATTCGCCTCTTGTTGGCCCTTGACAAGTCTAAAGATACATATTGGTCTGTGCTAGTGTCAGTTCCCCAATAAAAAAAAACAAAAATCGCCGCTGGGAGCTTATCAACGACCTGTGAATCAGCCTAGGACTGACTAGTACATTTTTTTTTGTAAATGTAAACTTTAAATGGGGGGAGGGCGATAAGCCTAAACGTTTCCTTTAGGCCGCCTCCTTTACCAGTTGTGGGCGGGTGGCGTGTAGAGAGGGTTGTGCGGGGAGGGGTAGGGATGTTCATTGTTACACTCCCTTTTTTTTAACAATCAAATATCACTTATCACAACTTCAAATAATCCTAGGATAAGATAATATAAAGAAGACACCTTTCAACCAGTTTTATGATGATATTCCAAAGACGACATTCTGTCCACGTTTTTAAAATTAGTGGCAAGGAACCCGAAGGAAGGGTGCTACTGTTCAAAGCTTTACACGCGATTTCGTCTACTGGTATTATATAAGCCTGTTGATCTTCATCCATATATGAAAAAAATAAAGACTGTGCAACAGTTCTCGATTAATGAAACTTTATTCAACACGGACTTATCAAAACATTAACTCAAGGAAGAGAACAAACTTAGGGTAACAATAGAATCGAGTACAAAAACTGATTTCAACAGGAAATAAATGTGTTTTATTTTTTTAACATGGCCTTACGCTTGTTACAATATTTCATATATAGTTACAGAAGACAAAACGGGCTGCTAATCTTCATTTCTATTAATTTACGACTATAGCAATGATTCAATAGTGAATCTACATAAACAGTGATGTCCAAACTATGGCCCGCGGGATATATCCGGCACTTCTGCCCACGGTACATACTGAACCAATTAGTTTTGAGGTGATACGGCATATGTATGTCGGAAATTTATCTGGCCCTCGGGCCGGAAAAGGTGGCACATCAATGAACGATTAATGACACATGCCATTTATTTTTATCTTGTTTGGAAAGATATGTACGTGTGAAACAGCAGCTTGCATGTTTTAATGTACACATGTTCGATTTTAATCTATTAAAAGAAATGTGTACACGTCACAGAAGATAAAACTAAAATACTATTGACCTTGGTTAGGCAGGTGTTAGAATATGCTCTTTTTAGGTTCCTCGTGGAAACATTATAAGAAACTAGAACAGACGCAAATTTTAGCAGTGAGATTTATATCAAACGAATATTCACATTTGATTAGCATCACATTATTAGTAAAATCACTAAATTTAAAGACAGTTCAGGACAAAAGACTAAAAATAAAATAATAACACGTGAAACACCTAACCATACTTTGTAAACACATAAACAAAACCCAATAAAATAAAGATGAAGGCGCATTTTTCCTTTTATATGCTTCTTCTTCTCTAGTGCCACCAGAGCATGGAATGGGTTGCCTGAATCAGCCAGGAAAACCTAACCCTAACCCTTCTACCCTAGCGCTATTAGAGCATGAAATGGATTGCCTGAGCTAGCCAGGAAAACCAGTGACTTGGCAGAATATAGGTCATTGGTTAATATGCATGACTGAATGCATGACGCGTAGGACGTAATCATCTCTTTTGAAGTAACGTCTGTATTGTATAAGATAAGATAGTGAGCAGAGTAAAGTCACTAATTAAAATCCATGACTAGAATGACACATGAAACGCGCAAAAAATGTAATTATCTTCTCTTTTGAAGTAAAGTCTGGTTAAGATTATAAGGTCAAGTTGCTTTGGCGTATTAGACTTGAAAAGTCCCTAAGCCATCTGAGATATTGGTATCTTCCTCAAGTCCAGATGATATATGTCAGTGCGAAATATTTCCTGGGGGCCCTCTGCTTATACTGTCTAAATGACAGATGTCCAACCGTAGACCAACAAATGTGTGTACAACATACGGCCCTTAATTTATTTATTGTAATCTACTATTCTGGAATAACCGATTTTGATATAGATATAGAATGCCTATCGTTTGTTGTAGGGATTAGAACTGTGTATCCGTGTTTCTCTTCTTAGGCTATTCCTATTATCAATGTGTGTCAGACTAAAACGAGGCTAATTGTTTACACATGTCTAGAAACAAATTCGGAAACGTGAAACAAAACACGAGTTATGCCACATTGGGAAAAGATACGGGAGGGGAGGGGCGATGCGATCATTATCAGCGTCAAGGCCAAAAGCTGGCTCTGCTCTCGACCACCACTCCCTTCCCTTCAACTCTTATCGTCTGCTGGCCAATGGACCGAAACCACTCTAAGGCTCCACGTGGTTGACCTATAAATACAAATACATGACTCTGGTCCACGTGCAGCGCACAGCTGACTGTGACAGTGGAGTAGAATCTTCTTATTTATTAACGTTGGATTAAACTCGTCTTTGTTGGAATTATATTTGGATTATTTATTTTACTGCAAATTAATGTGATGAAAATGATTTCTAAAACATCAGGTAGGCATAGAAATTAGAACATATATTAAAAAAGGAATATAATTTTTTAAAATCGAATAATATATTATATTAAAATCTACAAATAACTAGACTGAAGTCACTTCAGACTTTACTTACTATAAAATAAGACATATTCTAGAATCTAGATTTCTAGATTTACCATTTTACTTAGTACTAAGGGACTAGGTCTCTTAAGACTAGTCACTAGTTTAGTTATTCATACCACAACATAATTACATATCAATATCATATATTATACTTATACTGATATATATTATGATATAGACCCTATCTATTAATACTATTATATATCTAATATAGATCTATATATATGACATGACTATGGACTACAGATTTAGATTATTTGAAATGAATAAGATCTAGATAATTCTATAAATTATAAGTAATAAAGTGACATAATAAAATGTAGAATATATACTAATATAGAATTATAGTATATAGATTAGAATCTATAACTAGAGTCTGTTGATTATAATTATTATTTTAGTATTTATTAATTTATAGATTCTTAGTCAATTAGTCAATGTTTTACTATATAATATAGATCTAGATTAAAATATAATAGAATCTAAACTTATAGGAATCTCAAAATGACAAAACGTTGATCTAGATATAGATAGATGTCGACTACTTTCTTTGTATTATGTATACACTGTCTAGATTCTAGCTAGATCTAGATATTTTGTGAGAAAGTATGAAGATCGCAACTGGTTTTGCGTGTCATATTGCCCATATAAGGCATATGAATCACTGCACTCTTTCTTAATTTTCGTAATCGAAGACATTAACATTAATTATTATTTAGACCAACAAGATCTTGATTTAGATGATAAGGTAGCTATGTACTTTGTAAATTTACTAAATGTAATTAAGTAGACTATAGCCGCACTATACTACTATAGGCAGGCACTTTAAATTGCAAAATCATAATCTGAGAATGATGGGCTTAAAAACTAAAAAAAAACCAACAAAACAACCCCATCAAACTAGAGATCTTGTAGTATATTAGTGTTGTATTAATAGTATAATAAATTGGATTACACTTGTATTGATTGTATTATTGACTAGTTTTGAGATTTTCCTAGATCTAGATACTAGAGCCTCAATTAAATCTACTATAGCAAATCTAAGATATATTCCACGTGGCGCTAGTACAGTACTTTAGATCTACAACACAATCTAGACATAGACTCTAGATCTAGGAATCTAGATCTAGATTTTGGTTATCTAGATTTTTTCTAGATCTAGATTTTTTCTAGATCTAGATTTTTTCTAGATCTAGAATCTACAGTCTGGTATTTTTTTTTTTAAGAAACATAGCTTTCACAATTATCTGGTTTTAATTCTTTGATTTAAAAAAAAAAGGTTTCATGATTTATTTTGATCTAATATTAATATCAGTTTTTGTTTTGCGGTGAGGGCAAGGGAGAGTAATCAACTTACTCCAGTGGGCACTTTGACATTGCCAGCTGGTACACACTTTATAGTCATTTAAATTAGCGCTTAAATTAAATTAGTAGTCCTGTTTATTCTTTTTTTTTTTAATTTGGTAAACTTAATACATAGATCTATATCTTATCTAGATGTATATCCCGTATTAGTGCCAAGTTACGAAGTACGTTCTATAATGTGACAATTTGTGTGGCATGTTTATGTATGATAATGAACATTGAAGCTTAATACTAGATCTATCTGGCCACGGATAATCTAGTTTATGTAGAAACAAAATCTGATTACAAAATTAACATTGAACATTAGATCTATTTCGATATAAATATAAATTCAAATATAGAGATATGTATAATTTAGTGAAATTATAATCTTCGTTTCCGTCGTGTGTTCTTTTTTTTTTTAATGAAAGCTAGATCTACAATTATATTAAATCTGGAAGAAAGAGGTGGGCTTATATACTAACTTATACTACTTAGTTATAGTTATAATTTAATATAATCATGGCTTATTTAATTAAAATTAAAGTACTGTAGTAGTACTGTCTGTAAGTAAAGTAACTAACACTAGCGGTACCTAGGTCTAGTTGATATTCATTTAGTGTCTAAATCTGATGCTCTTGAATGACAATCTGGAGATCTATTAAACTTAATTTTAACGAGAATCATCTTTCTTAAACTTAAGGTATTTCAGGCTAGAGCTGGCATTGGCATTAGCTAACTATCTATCTATCTATCTATCTATCTATCTATCTATCTATCTATCTATCTCTAAGTCTATTAAGGTGGGAGCAATTGACGATCCCTTAGAACTGACAAATGTGGATTTGTCTCCTTGAACAGGGTTAAATCAGGAGCACAAGGTTCAAATGACAATGTATGTTATCACTGGGTTGGGTCATACCATAATTTCCAGTGTTGACCTCCGGGTACTTTCCCCCTATTAGTAGACTGATGCCACATGAATTTTCTTCATATTACCAATTATGAAAGTAGACCAACCTTATAACAGATACTCTTTTATTTCAATGAACTTTTTGAACATGCTCATTTCAAAATATATATTGTTTCTCCCCCCTCTCTTACCAATCAAAACAAAGACAAGATCATTTATGACAGATCATATCTGTTGGCACTCCGACTGTCACCACTTTCACTAGTCAAGCCAGCCAACTGTGAGGATAATGATGTCATACTGGAGGAGGCAAGTCACACATAAATACATAATTTGTAGAGTCAACATTTATGTCATGGGAAATCAGAATATTAGTTTCTTCATTAATTCACAAATTATATTGCATTGTTATAACATTATATTATAATGTAGAATAGTAAAGTGTCCCCTTCAGACCATGCGATCTATGGGGTAGATGATGTTAAGGTCGTGTGTTTCTTCGGCTAGCGGTTAACGAGCAGGGTGTTATGTGTCCAGCACAACGACCAACCGCCTTTACTTTCCCCAACTTAAGTCAGGTACCCAATAGAGTTGGGTGGACTCAGGTGTGCCCTAAAAATCCTGAAATTAAAAATCCCAATCTTCACCAGGATTCGAGCCCAGGACCTCAGGTTTGGAAGTCAAGTGCTTAACCATTCATCCGCCGCGACCCCTATAATGCTGAATACTGTGATAAAATGCAGTTATTTAACATGTAAAGCAGATAGTAAGGAGTATGTATCCATGTCCCACATGGAAACAAAACCATTTGATCAATTTTGGTCAAATAACATACATCGAAATTCAATCCAGTAGAGATCAGTAATACCCAAACTAAGGCCTGCAGGCTGTGGGTGATCTCTGGCCACTACAGTAATACAATAATACTTTCTGACAATTACTATATATTTCTATTTTAGCTGTAATTTGTTTTAGGGTTAAAATAATTATCTTGCTTTTTTTTTATTTTTTATATAGCCCATTACAACAGATATTGTTCCTGAGTGCCGTGGGGAATTAACAGAGGATTATTTCTCATCAGATCCACAGAACAATTTTAACAGAAAGGTAAGCTGATGTATATGACCATGTCATAAATGTCAAATTGAAAATTTGTTTGAAGAAACAGTTTTGATTGAACTTTCATCTTGTTTCACAGCGTGTCATTACTGGGATCTCTTTAGAAAATGATCAGAAACTTCTGCATGCCAGTGACAAACCATGGAAGCCAGGGCATAAGGAGACACAGAAAGAAAAAGTATGAGCTTAAACATTTTTTTTTAATGTTTAAATCTTGGTGACCTTTCAGTATAGCAGACACACTGCTCTGGTTATACAGTTACTTTGAAATGTTTCTAAGACTTTTCATATTTTTTTTAAAACTACTTTTTATTTTTTAGAACAAAAATCTAGAATCGTCAGTGCTGTACATCATGAACAGATTAACTCCCTCTAATTTTAAAAAGTTGGCAGAAGAAATGATGGCGTTAGAGATAACCACCTATGAGGACCTTGAGTTGGTAGTCAGTACAGTATTTGATAAGGTAATTTGTGGTTTATTGCAGTTGAGGCATGGCATATATTTCTTTTCATATAATTTCTTACTGTATTATATTTATTTACTTTTATTTACTTAATCCCGTAAAGCCCCTCTTTTCAGACCTCTAAAGGGCAGATAATGTTTAGGTCATCATAAGAACCATCGCCATGGCTTTCCTTAACCATTGTTATGTACTTATTATGGTTGGCTGGACTAAGATGCACCCTGAAGATCCAGAAATAAAAAAGATATGACCCCCCCCCCCACCAATAAATTCGGAATTCAAATACTTTACCACTCATCCGCCCTATCCCCTCCTCACTGGATACATCTTACTTGAACAGGTTTTAAGTCTAAGGGAGATAGTGGGAGATTTTTTATTTTTTTTTAGGTCTCTTTAGAGAAGGTTGGGATGTGTGTCTGTGTTGTGATTGTTATGAACTGGGATCGTATTTGGACACAAACGTACTAAGACTTCTTTCAAAAAATTCGAGAGACGATCAAAATAACAATAAAAATATAATTTAATAAAAGTCAAGTAATGATAACTGAAGAGAACACATCAAAATCAACTAACTGAATATACACATAATTATCAAAACTTATATTACTTCTATCATACTCTAGCACATAATTACCACATTCCCCCCTTACCAAAGTAAGCTATTAATATGGCTTATTAATAGCGTAAAAAAAGTAAAAGAAAAAAAAATTTACACAGATTCATACTAAATTACACTTTAACATCTACATTTCAACATTCCCATTTGTTACTGTTATCTATATCAATATATAATAATATATAATATAATATCACCAAACAACTACTATAGGAGAAAAAATTAAACAATTTATATTGTTAACTTACTCAAACCAAAATCTAGTCATCAAGTATCATGTACAATACTAATACGACTTACTTACTATGTTGTGAATTTACAAAAAAAAAAAAGAAAATACATATCAACTCTAAATACGCTAAATATCACAGCTAATAAACCTCATCAGAAGTCAACAGGTTTGTCATCAGAACTGGTGAATGGTTAGTTTGCGTAAGGTACTCACTTGACCCTGCTGCTCCACCATTGTTGTGATTAGGAACTGGGATCGTATTTGAACACAAACATACTAAGACTTCTTTCAAAAATTCGAGAGGCGATCAAAATAACAATAAAAATATAATTTAATAAAAGTCAGGTAATGATAACTGAAGAGAACACATCAAAATCAACTAACTGAATCTACACATAATTATCAAAACTTATATTACTCCTATCATACTTTAGCACTCCATAATTCTGTCAACAATAAATAAAAACTCAAGGGCCATCACCCCACTTTACCTAGTCAGCCAATCAAATCATAATAATAATAGTAAATAAACATAGAAAAGTCAAATTTAACAACCCAAGGTTCTATCAATTGATTTCTACAAGGCTCTATACTAGTCTATATAAACATAATTACCACAGTCTGACCCAGACATAATATGAAGTTGTCTCCTTTCTTTCTTTACAGGTGGCTATAGAAACTAAGTTTGTCCAGGCTTATGCCTCTTTGTGCCAAGTAATGCTAGGGGTAAGTTTTTTGTATGTGACAGAGATTCTATGCAAGTACTAAAAAAGAGAAAGGTACTCTAGCAAAGCCTCTTGGCATTGATTTAGTAAAGACAAAAATTTACTTAGCTGAAATAATTACAGGAATAAAAATGTTCATTAGCTTTATATATTTCTGTTAATTATTAAATTATATACATTATATACTTTTTTTTGGAGGGCCGGTTTTGAAGATTTATCAAATTTATATTTTTTTATATTTTTTTTTGCCAGCTGCAAGTTGAACCTCCACCCACAATTCCAAAGAACAAAGCAACCTTTCGTGCAATATTAGTAACTAAGTGCCAGAAAGCCTTTGAAGCTGATAAAAGTGTTATATTTGAAAGTGCGGAGGAAATAAAGAAGAGGATTATGGAAGAAATGAAAGAGGACACGGTTGGTAGATAAAATTATACTTTAAAATTTACTGTTATTTTTAGTATGAACTGTAAATTAATAAAAACATTTGTTTTTGTGTCGACAGCCAAGCAGAGCGGAAAAAATTGAGACAACTTTATATCAGATGAAATTAAGTCAAATGAAGTTTTTTGGAAACATTAGGTAACTAAATATTTGTTTTTTATTTCTGTTTCTATTGTTTTGTCATACTTAAAAGGGTCCTTCCCAATTGCAATAAGATTGGGGAATGGGTTGCCTGAATATGACAGGAAAACCTCTAACCTGTTTGACTAGGTTGACACATATAGGGCATAGGCATCTTCTCATCTGTAAGAATGTCTGTAATTCACAAGATAATTATCTAATCACACAGATTTATTATTGTTAGTCTAGATCTATTAAAAATTTAATTACATGACTGATCCAAATTAATTAAAACAACTACTTTTAATATAACTTTGTTATTTTTGTGGGAAGCGTGGTCAAGAGGCGCTTGAGCTTGGCTTGGCTACCTAGAAGGGGGCTCGAGGTTCGACACCCGACTCAGGCAGAGTTGTGTTTACTGAGCGCCCAAAGGCAGCACGGTAAATCAGCTCCTAGATACCCCCCCCCCCCCCCAACTGGTCCACAAATGAGATTGCACCAAAGCGCTCTGAGCATGCTATAAGCATGAAAGTAGCGCTATATAAAAGCTATAATAATATTAAACTTTATATTTAAATTTTTTTTTTTACTTATTCACTTTTATGGCTTTAAAAGATCTTGTTTAAAAAAACCATTTTGTCCATCCCCAGTTTTATCTGTGAGTTGTTTAAGTTGGGTATACTGCCTGAAGTCATCATTCACAGCTGTATCACCAAGCTGCTCTCATGCACTGATGATGAGTCTCTCTTCTCCTTGTGTAGACTAATCACTGCAGTGGGCAAACACATTGACACCAAAAAGTCAAAGGTTTGTTTAGTGATAATAGTCCATTGGTCTAAACCACTTATGCTAATAAGGTTTTGAAGAAACACAGTATCTATATATATTTAAAGTCTGTGTTAATCGTACTATTAAAATGTTCTAAATTTTGCTTATTTTTGTTTTGTTTTAAAACATTAGGCCCAGATTGACAAATACTTCAGCAGGATAGCGCAGTTGGCTGCCATCAGCAAATCAAGACTTAAGTTTGCTCTCTGTGATGTGCTAGATTTAAGAAAGGTTAGCGTTTCCCATTTCCTCATTAAAATTTAGTCTTGGGATAGGCATGTCTTAAGATTAAATAAAGGGTTTTGGTGCACGAATGACTGTTGTTTAGATTAAGGGTCATGGGCTGGTAATGTCTGAATTATTCTAATGCATTGAGTTATCCAAATATTGTATTTCCAGTTGTAATCGAGCAAAAATAATTGAATACTTTTTAAATTTTTTTTAGTTATATATAAAGAAGGAAAACAAAACAGCCACATAGAATTATAAATAAATATATTTTTTTTTAACAGAACAAATGGGTTCCTAGGACCAAAACAACTGGTCCCAAAACTCTTGAAGAAATACACAAGGACTTCAAAGAAGAACAGTCAGTGAGTGAGTCACCAAAGCCCAAACCAAAGAAACCATTGAGAAGTGAAGCAGCAACAGCTGACAAAAGAGCAAGTACTGCGATCCGAGGTATGCTGTCTAAATTACCTTTTATAAGTTTTTGATTAGACCATTCAAATCAAGAAACCTTATACCTGTGCCACTCACTGCAGCTGGATCCTAAATATGACCTGTTTCTCTATTTTAAACTTTTCATCTTTACATTACATTGTTATTTAACTGTGTCATTTTTTTATCATACATTCTTTAATGTATTGTTTATCTAGCTATGGTTATTGATGATAAACTATTTAAATAACTTTACAGCCAGTAAACCAAGCAACCCTTCTGAGGTGATAGAAGACAAAAAACAAGGCAAAGCTGGCAATGATTCAGACAAAGAGAATGAGTGCAATTGGACACAGGTCAAATCAAAAGGAAAGGCGTCACAGTCCAAAAAACAAACTGGCAAAATATCCAAAGACAAGAAACAGCCTGATGCAGGTAGACTTGCAAACAAGAATGAAAGGCCATCAAACACTGCAACCAAAAGTTTTGATGTCATTCCAGAAGTTTCTGACGACTTCACCGTTAGAAAGATGGAGAAAAAAGGTTCTTCCGAATGTACACTAAGATATAATCTGTCAGATTCTGAACACGAACAATTGGAAGAGCCTAAAGTGGAGTCGATTGACTTCAATCGATTTAAACTGTCCAAGGTACATTAAAGGCATAATTAATTAAATAGGAAACTAACTGCTTCCGTTTTAAACCAAACATTATAAAAGTTTTTTTTCTTGTACTATTCAGAGTAAAGTTGAGGATGATGACATCGTACTTGCACCTAGAGGCAAGACAATGTTTTCATTTATGAGTAGACCTTCTCAAGAAAATACAACCACATCAAAGACCAAAAATACAGAAGAGAGGGTTGAACAAAAAACTAACAGGTAGGAGAAACATTTTGATTTGCTGGTCTAACTTTTGAACTACATTGATAAACACTTCTGCACTTTATTGGCATTTTGCACTTAGAACACTTAATCACTAGAATAATCACTTTAAGATCTGTTAGAAACACAGTTTTCTTTGAACAATTTAAGTCCATATAGTTTTCCAATCTACATTTAATTGTGAGTACATTATAAAGTTTTCCATTCTAACCTATTAACTTTACATCTCAAAATTTTTTATCAATTGTCAACCAATTGACCCAATGATTTGAATGTTCACAGATTTTCCTTGCTGCTTGATGTCTCAACTGATGAAAGTTTGGATGCTGTACTGACTGAGGAACCAAAACAGAAGGCATCAAAAGCAAATGCCAAGTCCATCCAATCAGGAGGAGGGGTCTCTAACAAAATCAAGAAACTTCCTCTTAGTGAAAATCCAAAGCAAGTGAAAGCTAGCCCTCAAGTAGTCAAGTTGTCAGAAGATGAGTTACAGACGAAGACACAGAGTATCATTGATGAGTTTATAAACTGCCATGACAAAAAGGTAATTTTTTTAAAATGAATATTTGTTTGGCCATACATGTTTCAACAAGGAACTGTCTATGTGTCATAAATTAATCAAATTCTCAAAGGAAAACATTTAAAATCCCCAGAAAAATGTAAAAGGCGGCTTAAAAAAATTTTCTTTTTATGTATTTTTTTTAAAAATACAGCCACTAAAAAAAAACTGGTTAATTTTTGTCTTATGTTGGAAAAATAGATTTTTATGTTCCAATAGTTATTTAACAAATTTTTTTTTACTCTGGCAACTGTATCTAATGTGTATTTGTGGTAACATTGTATTTATTCACTGTTTTTAGGAAGCTTGTTTGTGTATTGATGAGTTGAAGAGTCGAGCTGACATGAACCAGTTTATCACCATAACTGTGAACCATGTGCTAGAGAAAACAGATGGTATTCGCCAACAGATTGGTGAACTATTTGATGAGTTGTTGAAGACACAAATTATTACTGTGGACGATGTAACAAAAGGGTTAGTATTATCACTGCTATAAGAAAAATATATGGATAAGTAAAAAAAAATCTACTAAAAAAATAAGAAAGGGTCAATCTTATATAAAAGATGAAGCCTACCTAAAAATGAACTTTTTATGTTATTCTAAGTTCTTACAATGTTTCAAGAAACAACATGCTAAAACTTTGTTCTTTAGGCAAAATACTAATTTCAGTCAAATGTATTTTATCTTCAGCTTCTCTGAAGTGATGGAATTTGCTGAAGATATTGTGATAGATGTCCCCAAGCTGTGGGTTTACTTGGCTCAACTTATTGCTCCACTGCTGAACCATACACAGCTCTGGTCGAACATTGAGCCTATGATATGCTGTCATTTGCAGCCGAAGAACTCTGCCATCATCTTAGCACATATCTTGAAGCTACTGCTTGACAAACAGATGGTAAGTTATTCTAAATGGATGTACTTAATCAAGCATGATCTGTGTAGTTTGAAGCAAGGCATTTAAAATCTTATTTTTATATCTATTCTGAAAATTGTAATGCATTGCTTGTTCTTCCGTTCCACATAAATACTTTTCTAGCATTGTTATCAACACATTGATGGCACTCTCCAAAACATTCTTTTTGAATCTACGATAAAGTTTCCCCAGTGTGGAGACGAATACTTTTGACATGTTCTGCTAGTTTTCAAACTTAGGAAACAACAAACTGCCCTATAGTTATTTGTTTACACAAGATGTGGTCAGTTTTGAATACAATTCTTTTCATTACAAAAGTAGAAAGATAACCAAGGTACATGCCTTGAATAAAAAAAACTATTCTGTCCTATGTGTTAATCCAAGAGCGTGGGAAGCGTGGTCGAGAGGCTAAGTGCGCTAAAACTTGGGCTGGCTTGGCTACCTAGAAGGGGGCTCGAGGTTTGACACCCAACTCGGGCAGAGTTGGTTGTGTTTACTGAGGGCCTAAAGGCAGCACGGAAATACCAACTCCTAGATACCACCCCCACTGGTCCTCAAATGAGATTGGACCAAAAGCGCTCTGAGCATGCTATAAGCATGAAAGTAGCGCTATATAAAAGCTATAATAATAATCCAGTCATGCATGTTTTGTTAATCTGCCAAGTCGTTGATTCAGGCAACCCATTCCATTCTCTAATAATAGAGAAGAAGAAACTTTAGTACAAATTTGCTCTAGCAAGAAATGTGCCTCTTTTTTGTCTTTCAGAGTATTTCATAAAGGTTTTGTTGTTCTTATTGTAAATTATTATGTTATGTAGGATTGGTACTTTACTCAAACAAGTAAACATTTCTTTTAAAATGTGTGATGCTATCCTAGAGAATTAAAGAAAGCTTGTTTTTTTTTTGTCTAGTACTTCAAGTAGATGTAGTGTGTATTTTCTAATAAATATTTTAAATTTCTTTTTGGTCATTCTTGGTACTTCTTCTCGACGCTTAGCCTATAAAAGAAAGTTTTTAACCATGACTAGCAATATGTCTTCGATTCCAAAGATTACGAATGAGTGCAGTGTTTCACATGACTACACAAACCCAGCTGTGATCTGCTTATTTTCTTGCATTTTGTTGTGGCTGTCTTTTAAAATTTTCTTACTGTCTTCTGCGCCAGTGTTCAATAATGACAGTTGAAGAGCTCTCACAAAGGCTGCAGGACATTTGAGACTTAATGTATAACTTAGTTTTTTTCTCTTCTTTTTAAATTGATGAAATAATTATTTTGTTTTCAGACTGTGGCAGATATTCAAAAAGGCTGGAATGCTAGTAGTCTCAAGTGGGCACAGTTTATGGAGCAAGACAAAGTAGTGGAATTTCTTGATGAGCGTGGAATCAACCAGATCTTTTCAACCTCAGAATGTAAGGAAACCAACTCAGTTGACACATTGGGTAGCAATATTGACCACTGTGAAATAGTGGATACTTTGAGTGAAAGACCCAAGCCTCAGAAAGACTCCAGTGAAAGTGCTGAGCCTCAGAAAGACTCCAGTGAAAGTTCTGAGCCTCAGAAAGACTCCAGTGAAAGTGCTGAGCCTCAGAAAGACTCCAGTGAAAGTGCTGAGCCTCAGAAAGACTCCAGTGAAAGTTCTAAGCCTCAAAAAGACTCCAATGAAAGACCTGAGCCTCATATAGACTCCAGTGAAAGTGCTGAGCCTCAGAAAGACTCTACTGAACTTACAGTGGGTCAGTTGGATGCCACTGAGATTGTTTCTAGTCAGATAGAATGTGATATCAAATTAGAATGTGATAATATCTTTAAAAATGAATCTGAATCTTTGCCAACAGAACAAAACATTCCTAACATCAGTAGCACAGTTGAGGATTGCTTGATTAAATATCCAACCTCAGAGAGGCCTAATTTAGAACCTGTCATTGATTCAGCTTCCAGCGATAAATCACACTTAATGATTTCCCCGGATTTCAACATTTCACCCTCAGATGTCTTGTGTGAAAATAGTTTTTCTAACGAACTTTTGGAAATGGCTGATGAAAATGATGACAATCAGATTGACCAGGACATGTGCAGTGAATTTTCAGATGAAGAGGGTTTTGAAACATGGTGTAGAGAAATGGATGAAGATGAAGCTGGATTCTTTATGTCTTGCTACTCATTGGAGGCAGGGGCAAAGAAACTCTTTGTTTGCCGGGTGCCTTTTGAAATCGCAGGAAGTGACGAAGAGGAGGATGATGGGGGTGAAGAAATGGCCGATGATGAAACTGTGATCAGATCCTTTCTTAAAACCGATACTGAGGCACAGAGGGATCTTACAGAGTACAAGGTAGTTTCTGGAAGCATTAACATGCTTCATTGTTTACATAGGGACATCAGTCAACATGATAGTTCTAGTGTGTTGAAGGCTACTACACACAATGGCTCTGGCACATCTTTTCCACTAAGAGATTCTCTGCGCATGGGTGAAACGTATGCAGATTTGGCCCAAAACAAATGGAGCTCGGTATACTTGGATCCTAGTGCTCAGCAGTATCTAGAAACTGACAGTACAGAAAACATAAGCTTTCAGCCAGTACAATTAAATAGTACTAACGCAGGCTTCATCAGCTCTACAAATGAAAGCACTAGAACTAAGGCACACCTCACAAGTTCAAATTCATATGACATTAACTGTACTGCTGATGAAATCTTGAGATCACATCCTGATGACAGCAATGGTTACATCTGGGGAAACAAACTGTACACCTTTGAAGACCATAAAAGATATCTCCAATCTATAGAGAAATCCATTGCCGAATTGTCAGCAGATGCTCCATGCTTTAATCCTGGTAGACCAGCTGTTTCCATTGGGGATAAAACCTCAGTGGCTGTTACTACATCTGTTGCTTCCAGTGGGGATAAAATTTCAGTGGATGCTCCATGTTTTGTTCCTGGTAGATCAGTTGATTCCAGTGTGGATAAAATCTCAGTGGATGCACCATGTTTTGTTCCTGGTAGACCAGTTGATTCCAGTGGGGATAAAATTTCAGTGGATGCTCCATGTTTTGTTCCTGGTAGATCAGTTGATTCCAGTGTGAATAAAATCTCTGTGGATGCTCCATGTTTTGTTCCTGGTAGACCAGTTGATTCCAGTGGGGATAAAATCTCAGTGGATGCTCCATGTTTTGTTCCTGGTAGATCAGTTGATTCCAGTGTGGATAAAATCTCAGTGGATGCACCATGTTTTGTTCCTGGTAGATCAGTTGATTCCAGTGGGGATAAAATCTCAGTGGATGCACCATGTTTTGTTCCTGGTAGATCAGTTGATTCCAGTGGGGATAAAATCTCAGTGGATGCACCATGTTTTGTTCCTGGTAGATCAGTTGATTCCAGTGGGGATAAAATCTCAGTGGATGCACCATGTTTTGTTCCTGGTAGATCAGTTGATTCCAGTGGGGATAAAATCTCAGTGGATGCACCAAGTTTTGTTCCTGGTAGACCAGTTGATTCCAGTGGGGATAAAATCTCAGTGGATGCTCCATGTTTTGTTCCTGGTAGACCAGTTGATTCTAGTGTGGTTAAAATCTCAGTGGATGCACCAAGTTTTGTTCCTGGTAGATCAGTTGATTCCAGTGGGGATAAAATTTCAGTGGATGCTCCATGTTTTGTTCCTGGTAGACCAGTTGATTCTAGTGTGGTTAAAATCTCAGTGGATGCTCCATGTTTTGTTCCTGGTAGACCAGTTGATTCCAGTGGGGATAAAATCTCAGTGGATGCTGCATCTTGTCGAGATGATTATATGAATGGACGATTACCATTACAAGATGAGGCTGAAGTCTTCTTGGGAAACTCAGTCGATAAAAGACAACACAATAATTTTAGTAATGGTGCTTGGTACTTAAAGCAGAATATTGACTCACGTTTTCAAACATCTTTTCAGAAGTATAACTTTTCACCAGATCATATAGCCAGCAACCATTCAACTTCAGGACAGACATCTGTGTCTAACTCTATGCAGTTTGACTTTTCTCAAAAACCTCCAGAGCACCCCACCCAGTCTTGTAGTAATACTCATGTCAGAGGTGTTTCTAACTATAGCTTCAGCAGTGTCGGAAAAAATGACTTAAGTAATCTCTCCTTTAATCAACCTA
>JADKLZ010081101.1:25983836-25996609 GCA_021533235.1 Biomphalaria straminea
GGGGGGCTTGACCTCTTTGGGGGCCCCTGCATATTTCGTAATATTCAATTTTTAATGTAAAAAATACTCATTTTCACAATCTCCCCGTCCTCCTCCCACCCTAGCTACGCCCCTGCCTATGGGCAAGTTTAGACCATACCTCGTTGGCTGGTCTCGATTCAATTGTCCCGGGTTTTTACCCTGTCCGCTGCCATCCCCCGTAGTCCTGCGGGAGGTTTGGAAAAGGAAGTAGATTATCTTCAACTCTAAAGGAACACCGAAACATAGAAAACATACGAAACAAGTAAAACCTGGTTGTACGAAAACAAATTAAGCTACATAAAATACAAATTGGCCAAATTAATAAATAAGCCTAATCACAATACAATACAAAGTCCGCAGCACAAACGAAGAGATTCAAGACAGGATTACAGCGATTGCACCCCACGTTCACCTGCTAACTATGGACCTCATTCACCAAACGTAAACAAACAACATTTTTTCTATATGTTCTATACAAATTACGAAATACGTAAGGCTGTCACGTGATACGTAATTCTCACAATTTTATCAATATCATGACGTGGCTAAATGTGTTTATTTACATTTGGTGAATGAGGTCAAAAAAACAAATAAAACTGAAATGCCATATTACAAAGTCTTCGGGGCTCGCAAAGACCTTCCTTCGTGGAACAGTACCAGGGAAAAGGAGAAGAGGCAGACAGAGAAAGATATGAAAAGACAACTTAAAAGAATGGACGGCTCTGCCATTGAAAGAGGTTCTGACTTAGACTATAGACAGAAAGGAGTGGAGCGAGACAGTCGACAAATCTTGCATGGTGCGCAAACAGTCCAACAAAGTAATGTAGGCCTATGCCTAAAGGTGAAGACAAATAACAATTGAAATACCTTACATAGGAAATAACTTAGTACTTTTATCATTGAAATAAAAAAAAAACCCACATAAATATTTCGTCTCTTTCAAAACAAAATAATGCGAATAGCGAATTAAATTAAAATCATATGATTTAAATCTATTCCTTCTTTTCGTTGAAAAATAAGATGTAAGACCATAGACATAAATCAATATAGACTGGCCAATTCGGAAATCCGAATACAATAGATATACATATTTTCAAGTTACATGAAGTTACTTCCTTTTTCCAGTCTATATTTATTTATGTCTATGTGTAAGACATATTTCTCTGACTCTTGCCAAAATGAAAAAAAAAAACCAACATTATCACAAGGGAAAAATACAGCATTTACTTAAATTGATCTCAATACTGTAAATTTTATTTCCATTTTTGATATCAAACAATAGTATTAATTACCAATAATTATTTTATTGATAGGTTATATATTTTTAATTATTCTTGTTTTGTTTGGTACTTAAGAAAAAAATTTCTAAAAAAAAAGCTAATATAAGGAAAGAACTGCACCTTTTCACACACACACACATACACATATATATCCACACTGTATGATTTATTTCACATTCTCTATATTGTTAGAGACAAATAATAATTGTGCGAATCTTCAACTTGATCTGGGAATGAGAAGTGAGAGATACGAAATGTAAAAATAAATTGTGCTGGACAGACACAAAGACAGACAGAGTGAGTTGATTTAAATGTTGTAAAAATAGTTCAAATAAGAGCTATTTATTCAAAAGATTGAAACATTAAAAAAAAAATTATGTCACAGACATGTAGGCCTGGGCATACCTCAAAGGATTCTTACATACAATTATTGAAAAATGACGAATTACGTAAGCATTTCCGCTTTTACTTGTAATATAATCATTGCGTTTGGATCTTTGAAATGGCATCTGAAAATGCGAATATTTGATTGGATGCCCACCTTTTACTGCAATATTCTTGACCTCTTTGTGAAGAGGTCATTCGACTTAGACTATGACACTAAAAAACCCTCAGTGACTTTAAGACCGACTTTTAGTCAGAGGACATTACGGGCTAGTTTAAAGTTTGTCCTGATCTGGTCGTGATGTATTGTTCATGGTTCAAGTGACATCTAGATGTCACACAGGACATCAGGAAATGACGACCACGATGAAGACAAAAGAAAGGGGAGTTAAACTCGCACACGTCTGCCTGACAAGCGACTGAGTCAGTATCAGGGAAGGGAACTTGGTAGTGTGTGCTGTTACAATAGTCTCAGGTAAGTGGAACTTAACACTTTGAAATGGCATTGGTCGTCAGATATCTACAGGTTATCAAATATTCCACAGTTTAAAAAACAAGAAAAAAAAAAAACACTATCATTGAGTCATATATGAGTAACTCTCAGTTATACGTTTCTGGATGTGAAAAATGATCGAATTTTAGTAGATTCAATATGAATTTGAATTACTCAACATGGCTAAAGATGGACTTATTATTGACTATTTTCACATATGGAGACAAATCTATAAATAACAAGGTTTAGGGTGTCATTGTTAAATAACATAAATGAAATGTTGATAAACTGTTTTTTTTTTTAAAAGTTAATAACATATATATTGCACTTTATTTTTAGTGCTGAAAATATTTCCAACCTATTGTTTTTGTTTGTAACTTTTATTGAGCTGATAACACTCAAGTTTAACTTGGTGTCCTTGACTTTGGTTAAGTGAACATCTCCAACAGTGTATGCCCTTGACATTAGTTTATGTACTTTTGACTATTCCCCATCTTACTCTTTTATTGTTTTTTTTTTTTTTAAGTTTTTCTTATGGTTCCAGTATATCGCTACACTTCTCCGTATCGCTCTTCTGTTTCTATCTAATAGTCTTGATTATAGAACGTAACCAGGACCTTAATTCAATCAAAAAATAATTTAAAAAATGTTTGCTTATTTTGAGCGAAATGTTTCAATTATTTTGAATTAATCATGTCAACAATTTTTAATGACTCAAAATGTAATCATATACTTGCAATTATCTTGTTATTCTCTAAAGATTCCTATAATCTACTTACCCTGTATGTGTGAGATGTATATGTATGTGCAATGTATGCAATGTGGGCGATCCTTTTTTTTTCTTAAAAAAATATTATTAAGGGAAGCTAGAGAATGCTGTTAAATACCGTGTGAATAGTCTAAGAGCTGAGCCGAAGGCTCTTCGAGCTCTAAGTTTGAAAAAAATCCGTCCGAGAACAAAAACAAACAGTAAAAAAAAAACAAACCTGCGGACTACAGGCCTGTCTGGGAGAGACCCGAGTCAATGCTTATAGGGCATTGCTGTTTCCAATACCACTCGGTGGTACCGAGGGGCCTCCACCATCTACCTTCGTTGTACCAAGCTAACTGTGCGGAATCCGCCATTGATGAGACGGTCCCTTGAGGAACAGCGCATGGATTAGTGACTGGTTTGTGGGAGCTTTCTTACAAATCCGCACCGTGAAGGGGCAGACTCTCGTCCGCCCATGGGCACTCCCACGGGAATCATATTTGTTACCCTTTCGCCTAGCCACTTCCTCTAGTGAGCCGTTTCCACCTACCATATATCTGTAATGCTCTACCTTTTTTTCAACAACAAAAGCCCATATAAAACAAAATTATAAATAGTCCACTACTCCACGCAACAATATAATGTCATCGACGTCGAATAATTGTGCCAAGTTTAAACTTAACCAGAGTATGGGAAGTAGGGAAAAAAATCGTTTAAAATATTTTGACTAGACAGACAGGTTGATATGAACTTTCTGAAAATTAGAAGTGTGAACAAAGGGCAGATAACTGTGATTCACTTTTATAGCAAAAACACCCCATGTCTTACAATTAGCCTACATGTAAACACAATCGTTGAACACGCTAATGACGTGCTCGAGTATACAAAAAAAACATTTTCTATATCTCAACAATAAGAGTTGACATGTTCCATTTTGTTGACATGTTCCAAAGTGCTGACATGTTCCATTCTACGTTTGCTTTCCAAATACAAATGCGTAGAATCGCAGTAGGAAGATGAAAATATATTTACCTGTTACCGTAAGAGCGCAATGATCCCGCTTGAGTATCAGCCTCTCCCGATTCCAAACGATTCGTATAAACCTAATAGGTAAAATAAACTTTACATTATTATTTTGTTTTACATTTATATTTTACATATTGTCTACTTCAGCCATTTCTTCCCTCTAAAACCTGGCTCATCTTTCGGTTCCAAGATAAAGGGACATCATTCCACATAACTAGGTGGACTTAACTGTAACAAATATAATTAGTTGGCCACATGGGCGGACTGGCTATATGGGCAAATGCCCAGAAGGCAGGTACTCAAACTGGTCTAAAGGGCCTCTTGAATGCCACTATGTCACGCATTTAATTGTTAAAGGTTCTATAATAATATATAAGCGTAATGTTAAAAACATCTTTTACAGACTACAGTGTAATACTAATTTAATCTAACGCATTTTCAAAAATAACGTAATTGCATACATCCGTAGACAGTGCTATTAGTAGGCATCATCTTTTTAGGGTTTACAAACATAGATATTAAAAAATCAACATTAGGCCTATATTTCTTATAAACGTATAGACTAGTATAGAGCATACATACAGTTATCGGTACATTATAAAAAAATAACATGATGATTTTTTAGAACAGATAAGCCTATAACAGACCTCATTCACCAATCGTAAACAAACAGCATTTAGCCACGTGATTCTCCGTATCTTCTATACAAAGTATTTCATCATTCGTGGCTGTCACGTGATACGTATTTTTTTCATTGTTTTATCAATATTATGACGTGGCTAAATGTGTTTATTTACGATTGTTGAATGAGGTCTATTGGAGGCCCATCATATGATATACAATTTATGGGCTGTACCTTTTTGTAATGCCTGGGCCGAATTTGACATCCAGTCCGCCCCTGGTTGGCCAGGATTTCACGTAAAATAATTCACAATAATTCTACACCCTAAATATATCAGTAACCATCCTGATATAGATTGCTTCGCATCACTTAGATCAAAACATTAAAAATTAGAAATTCATTTCAAAGCGTTGTGATTCTCGGGTTCAAATTTGTCGTGTTTCAGTCTCCAAACGACATCTGTTTTCGAGTTTCCAGTAGAAGCCTTAAGATGCCTGTTAATTAGCATCATAGTAAATGGTACTTAATATTCTTATTTTTTTATAGTCTTGATTTAAATTAAAAAAAAAAAGAATTTCATGACTTTATGCCGATGTGACATGGACTACTAATTAATCAAATTGTTAAATGTCAAATAATCAAATCAAAGTAATTTGCACGACTAGAGTAACTGTTTCTCTCCGTAATTAATTTCCTCGTTTTGATAGTATTATTCATTTTGATCATTTCTATTTCACTATTCTGTTATGATTAAACTTCAATAACTTTTTTATTAGTTATCAGGAAATGTAATCTTCGGTATTGAATTATAGGAGAAGGCGTGCTCTTTTTACACAACATAAATGATAGTTTATAAATCCAAAATCAATTTAGTTTAATGTGGATCAAATCAAAGTTGGCATCGTCAATTAGGAGCGAAAGAGTTAACATAAGGATACGTGTAGAATGTAATGTTTATTGTCTTTTGCATTAACGTCTTTAATTTTTAAGATAAGATAACTGGTCTGTAGTTTATAAGATAAGATAACTAGTCAGACGTAGATCTTAGTCATTTGAAAGTTACCTTTTTTTTCGGTAAAGCTCACTCCGTCTGTCTGTCTGTCTGTCTAATACTAATTTCGCACACGTTATTTCTCTCGAAGTGGCTGAGTGGTTTAGCGATTTGCTTCCGTACTTGCGGTCCTGGGTTCGAATCTTGAAGACTGGGATTTTGAATTTTGGGATTTTTAGGGCGTAAGATTTAAAGTGTTAGCGTTAAAAGTAAATAAAGAAAAAAATTATTCAACGCTTTGAAATTTCAATATATTTTTATCTTTTGTGGTAGCCCCCTTCTCGTGGGCTGCCTAGCACTGTAGCCACGCCTGCCCCTCACTTAAATCCGGCCCTGTATGTAATAATACTATCTATATATAATATCTTAATGACGAGACATAACATTAATCTGTTTCACATTTATTGATGTTAGGTAGAGAACACAACACCATGCATAGGACGACACTCCTGCTGGTAGCTATCCTGGGCTACACTCAAGCCTTTCCAAGCGGTGCCCACAACAATGCCTCCAACATAATGGATAGTTTGTCATCACATTGTACGAGTGGACACTTCAGGTGATAGGTTTATGTATATATTTAATTGTCATGGTCAGTTAATGGGCATATTCACTTATAACGGTTAGTTGATGGGTATATCGAAGATTATATATACATAAATAGCTCCTCCTTTGTGGTCGAAGGTAAGCACGTTTTTCGTTTCTTACAAACTCCAAGATGGCTTAGGAGTCCGACGCTCGCTTTAAAAGGCCTGCTACATACACGGCACGGGTAAGATAGATCTGTTGCAGACATGATCTCTTCTTCTCTCTGGTTTTTTAGCGGCCCCCGAAAGGGGAAAAGACGCTATTAGTTTTGTGTGGCCTGTCTGTCTGTCTGTCTGTCTGTCTGTCCGTCCGTCCCGTTTAGTGCTCAGAAAGTAGAAGAGAAAATGAAAATCTGACATCACGATAATATAGATCATTCAAAGTTCTGATGCAACGGCTACTTTTTTTTTCTAAAAGCTCAAAATCTAATTTGTAAAAATATTTTATTCAAGCAGTATTTAAAGAGAAAAAAACTAATTAGTATGCAATATAAATGAAACCTAATTTAAGACAATTAATAATGTTATACATTGCATAGCATTTCACGTCTTATTATGTTCTAACAAATGAGTATTTACTATCCAAGTAACCAAATCATAAAAGAGGTGTGGCTGTTGTCTTGAACATCGGCTTTACAAGGCTAACGTTGAGAGATCAAAGCACGGAAGATGTGTTAAATAAGATCTGTCATTTATCTTTGATATAATTTCATTCGGATGTTCTTTCTGAAAATTTAAACCTGCCTGGGTGGACCACTTCGGGGGCCGATTTTAAGTTTTTGTTTCCACACAAACTGTCTTTGTAACCTTGTTTTATTTCGCGATCTTTGGGCGACCCTGAGTCCATCCAGCTCTAATGGGTACCTGACATTAGTTGGGAAAAAGTAAAGGCGGTTGGTCGTTGTGCTGGCCACACGAGACCCTCGCTAATCGCAGGCCAGAGAAAGGAATGACCTTTATATCCTCTGCCCTATTTACCACAAGATCTGAAAAGGGAACTTAATCGTTGTCACTCTGGACACTCTTTATGCCTCTCGCCACTAGGAGCAATAGAGCGCTAGTACTTCCCAGCCGCGAATGTCAAACTCACACACCTTTTGGACAATGTCCATTGTAAAGGCTAGTTAATCGGCATAATCACGTGCCATCAAACATTAAATCACCTTTAGACTATACAGGACAAATATCAACCAATGAACTCCGTGGAAGAAAAGTTTCTTCACTTTGAAAGGAGTGTTCTGATTGGCTTACCTTCTTCTCATTTAGATGAGTTAATCTTTAACCTAAATATTCCATCTACTATCTTCGTATATTTAACTCCACGCCATACGCAAGTCAATCACTTAGCGTGTTCTCTACTATTGCAGACCGAATCACGGACAGAACCTACCACAACACACAGAGCCCCCATACACTATCACAGTGTCTTCCCCTGCAGGTACAATGTACAAAGCTGGACAGCCAGTGACAGGTAAGTGACAGCCTGGTGCCCCCCCCCCCCACCTCAGCATGACGTCTTGCCTGGATGTCCTCCTGTGACATTCACGTTGACTGTGTACGATATACTCACTAGCTTTTAATTTAACATTTCTTAACATACCTACAGAACTAGAAAGGTCTACAATTGATGTTTGTAATAGCGAACTTATTTGACACAAAAAAATGGGGGTTTTTAGACTGTCAACGTTCGTTCACACACAGTGGCGTAGCTAGGGTGGGCTAAGATGAGAGAGATTTTCAAAATCCCCTGAGCCCTCACTTGAGGGGTTTCCCCAAATGAGCGTTTGTTTTTTTTTACATTAAATATAAAATAATACGCAAAATGCGGGAACCCAAAGTGGCCAAGCCCCCCGTGCCCCCAAATGATGGGAAATTATCAGCTACGCCCCTGTTCACGCAGTTCAAACCTTTTCCTAGACTAAACGATACATAGTCAAGATTGTAGCCTACTAGAATATGAGATATTATTCATTAGTTCTCCTAGATTTCATCACTAAAGAAATAGGAAAACCAATGGCTTGGCAGAATTTAAGTCATTGATTGACATTAATTAAATTATTTTGTTGGCTATCTCAAACAAGCGAAAGAAAACTGTACTTGACTGATGTGGTGGTATAAGTTGAATTAGTGCCCTTCACAGGTCGTCGTCTGAGGCTTAATTAGTGTGTTTTTTTTTATTGGTTCTTGTGTTGTCAGGTAAAATAAATACTAGTGCAAAATTTCAGCTTAATTCGAGATCAATCGGAGAAATAACGTGTACAAACTTTTTACCAGGACGGACAGACAGATAAGCAGACATAGTGAGTTTATATAAGCATTGTAAAAAGTTTAAACATGCTTTTTTTTTCCACTTCCCATTCTCGGATCAAGTGGAAATTCTGCATAATTATTCCTAGTCGATAAGAATTTACGAATCAATCCAAAAATTAATTTTGTCATTTATAGCCATAGACATAAATAAATATAGATTGGCCAATTAGAGAGTTTTGTAGTTTCACTTGTTTTGAATTGCAAATGTGTGTACTTTATTTTATGTCTATAAATTTGGTTTATTCTCTGAGACTGAAGATCATGCAATTTTTAAATTTTCCATAATTCGGAAATCTGAATTCAATAGATATACATGTTTTCAAGTTACATGAAGTAACTTCCTTTTTCCGGTCTATATTTATGTATGTCTATGTCATAGACATATATAGACTGGAAAAAGGAAGTAACTTTATGTAACTTGAAAAAATGTATATCCATTGTATTCGGATTTCCGAAATCTGACAAGTTGCACGATCTTCAGTCTTAGAGATTAAACAAAACTACACTGCCTCCTCATTTACGCAGCATGGTGTGAAAGGAAAATGGTGTATCCAAATCCGCACTATTTTCATTCACAAAATAACATAGATAGCATAAATAAATAAAGACTGGAAAAAGGAAGTAATGGATTCAGTCCTTAACTTTGAATTAGTGAAATTAGGGATTTTTTCAGCAGAATGTATAAATAAGCTAAAATTAAAAATCAGTTTCAGAACAAAAAATGAAGATTATGATTAATTGAGATTTAAGTCACGCTAAGAGATAAAAAAATAGAACACATTAGTGAAAATATTGTAATACTTATATAGGTTATGGCTGAAATAGATATGAATACTTAACTTTTATACTGCTCATGCTGTATAGTAAAATACACTAATTTACAAATCACAAATTTTCCCTTCATAAAACTCTTATTGTCCAGTCTATATTTATTTATTTGTACGGTCTATGTATTTGGAGAAGGGGAGATAAACCTAATATTTCTTTTCAGATAAATCGCAGTACTTAGCGATTCCTTCCCTTAGATTAGCTTTGTATTTTTTTAAAAGTATTATTTTCTAAGTATTTTTTTTTTCTATTGCTTATTTTTAAAGTATTAAAAAAAAACGTTTTTCCTATTTTTTAAAATTTTGTTTCCTTAGTTACGATTGCCGGAGTAGGAGGTCAAAAGTTCAAAGGTTTTTTCCTGTTCGGCGATTGCACCGCAATGGCCTTCGCTGGGGAGATCGTCTGCGAGCAAGGTCACAATGTGAGCTTCTGTGGTAAGAGTGGGGCTACGCACAGCAATGCTGTAGACAAGAGCCAGGTCGTTTGCAAGTGGACACCGCCCGACTATCAGGTTGGCCGTGTTCAGTTCGTGTAAGTAGCCAGTCCACTCTTTTCAGCATTTTATACAATTATATTTTAAGAAATATAAAAGCAACACGCAACATGTTAGGACACCAAGACAGATTACTATCATGAACAAACTCCAAGGCTCTAGTGTACTATGGCTGAGATGACTCTAAATTGTTTCATATCAGGAAGGACAACTCTGCCGTAATGCACTTGCAAGAAATTTGGCCTTCCGACAGATGACCCCGTAATCTCCATACAGCTCTAGTGACCTTGCAGATACTTCATCCTTTAACTACCGAATTCGGGGACACTCCTTCATGATACGACACACTTTTTTTTTTTTTTGGAGACTCGGGCCACAACCCTTTTGAACACTCTCCAGCTCTTTCAGACGCCATCTGCAGACATCTTCTTTCCTCCATGCCAGTGTTTCCAAAAACTGTGTTCCGCTGAAGTACTCCGCGAGGCCTGAACAGGTGTTCCACGAACTACTGGAATAATTAACAAGTAGGCTACCTTGTGAATTAATTTCTTTAAATAAAAAAATCAAAGTGTTTCGCCAAAGACCAAAAACGAGTGAAGTGTTTCGTTTAGGAAAAAGTTTGGGAAACATTGCTAAAAGGGCAAAATGGCGCCTTAATTAATATTTAAAACGCTTCCAGAAGGCAACTGTTTTACGCTCGTCAAGATCAGTTTTGGCATGCTATTGTCGCCCTAGACTCCCAATGCGAGTGACAGTGTGTGACTTAAACCGTCTGCCCTTTGGTACTACATGAAGCCTCAAAAACAACACAACACTAATACTACAAATATAAAACCCTGCTGGACCAAGTAAAAACAAAGGACATTTGGGCCGCGAGGCTTTCATCTGCGCAAAACACACACACACACACACACACACACGCACGCACGCACGCACACACACACACACACACAAAACAAAATTGAAAAAAAAACAACACATTATTTTAAACTTAGTTTGTTGTTGTCAATCAAGACAAATAAAAAATAAAAGAGCAGCACTGGTCTAAAAAGACAGGAATTCGGAAAAAAGGTGTGTGTATGGTGTGACTAAAATGTTTTTAACCATTTCATACTAAAGAAAGTTGTGTTGGTTGTTGTAGGGCAGGGGTGGGCAAATTACGTAACGCGGGCCACATGCGGCCCGCCGAAGTGTTTTATGCCGCCCGCGAAAACCTAAATAAATCAAGTGTGCCCACACATTACACATATAAAAATGCAAATATATATATAAAAAAAATAAATAGTGTAAATATCTATAGAAATTATTAAAACTTTTGATTCTCATCACTTAGAATGACGGCGCGATGGCTGAGCAGTACAGCGCTTGGCTTCCGTACTGCAGGTCCCGGGTTCGAATCCTGGTGTAAACTGGGATTTTTATTTCGGGATTTTCGGGCGCCCTTGAGTCCACCCAGCTCTGAATGGTACCTGACATTAGTTGGGGAAAAGTAAAGGCGGTTGGTCGTTGTGCTGGCCACGTTAACCGTGGGCCACAGAATCAGATGACCTTCACATCATCTGCCCTATAGACCACAAGGTCTGAAAGGGGAATCTTTTTTTTTACTTAGAATGAAGAGGTTAAAGAAACATTGTCTCTAAACGTCCTTGTAAAAAGTTTAAGTAAACAAAGATTATATTTAATAAATAAATTCAATAAACCACATAAGCTCAGGCCAATTAGTCAATGTTATGAAGAACTGTGTTGAAAGAGTTGGGTTGGCTTGTACAAGAAAGCCAAGGTAACAACTGATGGAGCTTTCACTGATAAAACTACCATTTTAATAACATAAAGAAAATGTCCCAACCATAATTCATTAACTGGAAACTTTACACAAGGCTACATTGAATTCGATTGTATAATGGAATTAAAAAGAGACTTCGTTTTGAAAATCGTTTCTAGGCATAGTTAATGTATGCAACTGCTAAGTTCAATAATTGTTGGGGGCCTTGCACATTATTACGATATTGTAGAGAAGGAATAGCTAAACTTTTACTTAATGTTATTGTTCGAAGTACACTAGGTCTTTAAAAAATTTCAGAATTTTAGTTGTTTTCCCCTTATTTTGTATTTTTCTATTTTATTTGGGGCCACCAATTTAACTTCGCCTATGACCTCCAAGGCCGGCCCCTACTGGCAGTTCCAAAAAGTACTTAAAGATTTGGAATTAAAACATTCTGATGTTCGGTAACACAGTAGTACTTGCTGGACGATCATTAGATCAGTACGAAATCTCAAGAAAGACATTGTTAGGTTCCATGATGGACATTGTGACCTTTTCCTAAAATCTCTAATGAAGAGTTGAAGACAAACTTCATGTTTATCAACGAAAGAATTGCAACATGTTGTTTGCACATGAAATGTATGTTCATCTTAAATCTTTTCAAACAAAGCTATTCCATTTCTTGAGGCCAGCATTTTACCTTAGCTGAAAGCTGAAACTATTTCTAGTGAAATATTGAAAATGCAAGACTTCTTTGGATTCCTTGATTGTGGAATTTTAAAACAAATTTTAAGAAGTCAAGATCTTTAAATAAAGAAGTTTTTAATAGCCTCAGCTCACCATTTAATGCAGAAGCTGACTCAGCTCCCGATGACATACCTGCAAGCAAATGAAAGAGAAGTTACAGTCAGTTCTTTCGCGGGAGTTTCATGGATGCCAGAAGCTGTTTATCTAGACTTATGAAACTTTCACATTTTATGGAACCACATTCATTTTTTGAACAAGCTTTTCTTTTTCTTTGAAAATTATCAAGTGTTAGAATAAGTCGATGCTTATTCAAGGAAATTATATAGTAGTCACAAGAAAAACAACAACTAGAGTTAACAGTAATATAGTTCATATTAAGTACTACTATACATTCGTGGTGAAATGTTGGATGTAAATG
>JADKLZ010081101.1:25999609-26016165 GCA_021533235.1 Biomphalaria straminea
TTTTTTTTTAATTTTTTTTTTTTACTTATAAACTTCATGTGGACCAGTCCTATATTAAATAATTACAGGCCCAAACTGTAAAACTTAACGGTTGTTTACTCACTAGTTGGATCAGCATCCAGAGTTGTGGAACTTTTCACACTTGTCCAATAAGTATCAAATTTCTGCACGATAGTCGCACTGTTGGGAAAAAAAAATCAAAGATTAATGACGTCATCAAACATTTCTTATTTTATATTTCAAACTATTTTTTCTTTTGTTTGCGATGACGTGAGAGGGGTGATGGGAGTGGAGATAGTTAGTAAGAAATGGGTTTGATCTTGATGTGTTTCTGTGTTTTACTGAGCGATTTAAAATTACACTTTATGACTTCGTTACATAAAAGATTTACTTCTGCAGGCGGGAGCAAATGTATTTCGAAATCATTGAACCAGGATGGCAGCCTGGTCGAGCGGTTTGCACGCTGGACTGTCGTATCGATTTACCGATGGTCCCGGGTTCAAACCCTGCCCGCTCCCATCCCCCGTCGTCCTGCGGGAGGTTTGGACTAGGAAATAACTATCTTCAACTCTGAAGGAATTTCCGAAACATGTAAAACATTTTACAAACAACTGAACCCGCTTATATCTATTTGAGTAGCACGCAACATAGGGCTACCGCTGATCTTCATTGCGATGCAACAATGCAATGACACACAAAAAAAAACACACCCATCCGCAGGTTGAGAATAACTTGGTCTAGCAGGGTTCTATGTGTGTAGTATTTTATCCATCCATCCCAGTGGCGCTACAGCCCATGGAGGGCTCTGGCCTGCTTGCACACATCCTTCCATTCAGATCTCTCCTGGGCCTTTCGTCTCCATGCCCTAACCCCAAGCTGTTGCAGATTTGCTTCCACATCATCAATTCATCGCATTCGGGGTCTGCCTTTGCGTCGCCTGCCTTTTGGTTTTTGTCGGTATATGATTTTCGCTCCCCTGTTATCTGACATTCTTTCAAGGTGACCTGCCCAACGTAGTCTGTTCTTTTTAAATGTGTAGTGGTATTAGTGTATTTTTGCGGCTTCGTGTAATACCAAAAGGCAGACTGTTTAAGTCACACACTGTCACTCGTATTGGGAGACAACAGCATGCCAAAACTGATCTTAACGAGCTTAGATAAAGAAGGCGGAAAACAGTTGCCTCCTGGAAATGTTTTAGATATCAATTCAGGCGCCATTTTGCCCTTTTAGGAGTGTTTTCAAAACTTTTCCCTAAACGAAACAATTCACTCGTTCTTGGTCTTTAATGGAACACTTTGATTTTCTTATTTATAGAAATTAATTCACGTGATAGCCAACTTGTTAATTATTCCAGTAGTTCGTGGAACACGTATTCAGGCCTCGTGGAATACTTGGCGGAACACAGTTTGGGAATCACTGGCATGGAGGAAAGAAGATGTCTGCATCAAACAAAAAAAAAGTCTCTTGTAAGGAGTGTCCCCGAATTTGATAGTTAAGGGACGAAGTATCTGAAAGGTCACCAGAGCTGTTTGGAGATTACGGGGTCATCTGTCCGAAGGCCAAATTTCTTGCAAGTGCATTACGGCAGAGTTGTCCTTTCTGCTCTGAAACAAGTTAGAGTTATCTCAGCAATGGTACACTAGAGCCTTGGAGTTTGTTCATGATAGTAATCTGTCTTGGTGTCCTAACATGTTGCGTGTTGCTTTGATATTTCTTAAAAGCAATATAATTGTATAAAATGCTGAAAAGAGTGGACTGACTTACACGAACTGAACACGGCCAACCTGATAGTCGGGCGGTGTCCACTTGCAAACGACCTGGCTCTTGTCTACAGCATTGCTGTGCGTAGCCCCACTCTTACCACAGAAGCTGACATTGTGGCCTTGCTCGCAGACGATCTCCCCAGCGAAGGCCATTGCGGTGCAATCGCCGAACAGGAAAAAACCTTTGAACTTTTGAGCTCCTACTCCGGCAATCGTAACTAAGGAAACAAAATTTAAAAAAATAGGAAAAACGTTTAAAAAAAAAAATACTTTAAAAATAAGCAATAGAAAAAAAAATACTTAGAAAATAATACTTTTAAAAAAATACAAAGCTGATCTAAGGGAAGGAATCTCTAAGTACTGCGATTTATCTGAAAAGAAATATTAGGTTTATCTCCCCTTCTCTTATATACATAGACATACATAAATAAAGACTGGGGAAAGGATGTTACTTCATGTAACTTGAAAACATGTATATCTATTGAATTCGGATTTCCGAATTATGGGAAATTTTAAAATTGCATGATCTTCAGTCTCAGAGATTAAACCAAATTTATAGACATAAAATAAAGTAATTCAAAACAAATGAAACTACAAAATATTATAATTGGTCAATCTATATTTATTTATGTCTATGGCTATAAATGACAAAATTAATTTTCAGATTGATTCGTAAATTCTTATCGACTAGGAATAATTATGCAGAATTTCCACTTGATCAGAGAAAGGGAAGTGGAAAAAAAAAAACATGTTCAAACTTTTTACAATGCTTATATAAACTCACTCTGTCTGCTTATCTGTCTGTCCGTCTGTCCGTTCTGGTAAAATGTTTGTACACGTTATTTCTCCGATTAATCTCGAATTAAGCTGAAATTTTGCACTAGTATTTATTTACCTGACAACACAAGAACCAATAAAAAAAACCCACTAATTAAGCCTCAGACGACGACCTGTGAAGGACACTAATTCAACTTATACCACCACATCAGTCAAGTACAGTTTTCTTTCTCTTGTTTGAGATAGCCAACAAAATAATTTAATTAATGTCAATCAATGACTTCAATTCTGCCAAGCCATTGGTTTTCCTGACTGATACAACGGATACAACGAAAGGATTGCTATTAGTGGGACGTCCCCCCCCCCCAGTATGAGGCAGCTCTAATGAAGCATTATTTATTATTATTTCTTTAGTGATGAAATCTAGGAGAACTAATGAATAATATCTCATATTCTAGTAGGCTACAATCTTGACTATGTATTGTTTAGACTAGGAAAAGGTTTGAACTGCGTGAACAGGGGCGTAGCTGATAATTTCCCATCATTTGGGGGCACGGGGGGCTTGGCCACATTGGGTTCCCGCATTTTGCGTATTATTTTTTTTTTAATGTAAAAAAACAAACGCTCATTTGGGGAAACCCCTCAAGTGAGGGCCCAGGGGATTTTGAAAATCTCTCTCATCTTACCCCACCCTAGCTACGCCACTGTGTGTGAACGAACGTTGACAGTCTAAAAACCCCAATTTTTTTGTGTCAAAATAAGTTCGCTATTACAAACATCAATTGTAGACCTTTCTAGTTCTGTAGGTGTGTTAAGAAATGTTAAGTTAAAAGCTAGTGAGTATATCGTACACAGTCAACGTGAATGTCACAGGAGGACATCCAGGCAAGACGTCATGCTGAGGGGGGGGGGGCAACCAGGCTGTCACTTACCTGTCACTGGCTGTCCAGCTTTGTACATTGTACCTGCAGGGGAAGACACTGTGATAGTGTATGGGGGCTCTGTGTGTTGTGGTAGGTTCTGTCCGTGATTCGGTCTGCAATAGTAGAGAACACACTAAGTGATTGACCTGCGTATGGCGTGGAGTTAAATATACGAAGATAGTAGATGGAATATTTAGGTCAAAGATTAATTCATCTAAATGAGAAAAAGGTAAGCCAATCAGAACACTCCTTTCAAAATGAAGAAACTTTTCTTCCACGGAGTTAATTGGTTGATATTTGTTCTGTATAGTCTAAAGGTGATTTAATGTTTGATGGCACGTGACTATGCCGATTAACTAGCCTTTACAATGGACATTGTCCAAAAGGTGTGTGAGTTTGACATTCGCGGCTGGGAAGTACTAGCACTCTATTGCTCCTAGTGGCGAGAGGCATAAAGAGTGTCCAGAGTGACAACGATTAAGTTCCCTTTTCAGATCTTGTGGTAAATAGGGCAGAGGATATAAAGGTCATTCCTTTCTCTGGCCTGCGATTAGCGAGGGTCTCATGTGACCAGCAAAACGACCAACCGCCTTTACTTTTTCCCAACTAATGTCAGGTACCCATTAGAGCTGGATGGACTCAGGGTCGCCCAAAGATCGCGAAATAAAACAAGGTTACAAAGACAGTTTGTGTGGAAACAAAAACTTAAAATCGGCCCCCGAAGTGGTCCACCCAGGCAGGTTTAAATTTTCAGAAAGAACATCCGAATGAAATTATATCAAAGATAAATGACAGATCTTATTTAGTACATCTTCCGTGCTTTGATCTCTCAACGTTAGACTTATAAAGCCGATGTTCAAGGCAACAGCCACACCTCTTTTATGATTTGGTTACTTAGATAGTAAATACTCATATGTTACTACAGAATAAGACGTGAAATGCTATGCAATGTATAACATTATTAATTGTCTTAAATTAGGTTTCATTTATATTGCATACTAATTAGTTTTTTTCTATTTAAATACTGCTTGAATAAAATATTTTTAAAAATTAGATTTTGAGCTTTTAGAAAAAAAAAGTAGCCGTTGCATCAGAACTTTGAATGATCTATATTATCGTGATGTCAGATTTTCATTTTCTCTTTCTGAGCACTAAACGGGACGGACGGACAGACAGACAGACAGACAGACGGACAGACAGACAGACAGACTGACAGGCCACACAAAACTAATAGCGTCTTTTCCCCTTTCGGGGGCCGCTAAAAACTCCAGTCTTCACCAGGATTCGAACCCGGAACCCCCGTTTCAGACGCCAAGCTACCGTACCTCCATGACAGAACGTAGAGCTTTAAAAAAAAACTGAGAGAAGAAGAGAGCATGTCTGCAACAGATCTATCTTACCCGTGCCGTGTATGTAGCAGGCCTTTTAAAGCGAGCGTAGGACTCCTAAGCCATCTTGGAGTTTGTAGGAAACGAAAAACGTGCTTACCTTCGACCACAAAGGAGGAGCTATTTATGTATATATAATCTTCGACATACCCATCAACTAACCGTTATAAGTGAATATGCCCATTAACGGACCATGACAATTAAATATATACATAAACCTATCACCTGAAGTGTCCACTCGTACAATGTGATGACAAACTATCCATTATGTTGGAGGCATTGTTGTGGGCACCGCTTGGAAAGGCTTGAGTGTAGCCCAGGATAGCTACCAGCAGGAGTGTCGTCCTATGCATGGTGTTGTGTTCTCTACCTAACATCAATAAATGTGAAACAGATTAATGTTATGTCTCGTCATTAAGATATTATATATAGATAGTATTATTACATACAGGGCCGGATTTAAGTGAGGGGCAGGCGTGGCTACAGTGCTAGGCAGCCCACGAGAAGGGGGCTACCACAAAAGATAAAAATATATTGAAATTTCAAAGCGTTGAATAATTTTTTTCTTTATTTACTTTTAACGCTAACACTTTAAATCTTACGCCCTAAAAATCCCAAAATTCAAAATCCCAGTCTTCAAGATTCGAACCCAGGACCCAAAGTACGGAAGCAAATCGCTAAACCACTCAGCCACTGCGAGAGAAATAACGTGTGCGAAATTAGTATTAGACAGACAGACAGACAGACGGAGTGAGCTTTACCGAAAAAAAAGGTAACTTTCAAATGACTAAGATCTACGTCTGACCAGTTATCTTATCTTATAAATTAAAGACGTTAATGCAAAAGAGAATAAACATTACGTTCTACACGTATCCTTATGTTAACTCTTTCGCTCCTAATTGACGATGCCAACTTTGATTTGATCCACATTAAACTAAATTGATTTTGGATTTATAATCTCTTATTTGTGTTGTGTAAAAAGAGCACGCCTTCCCCTATAATTCAATACCGAAGATTACATTTCCTGATAACAAATAAAAAAAGTTATTGAAGTTTAATCATAACAGGAGAGTGAAATAGAAATGATCAAAATGAATAACACTATCAAAACGAGGAAATTAATTATGGAGAGAACGAGCTAATTCTAGTCGTGCAAGTTACATGTTAATTGATTTGACTTATTTGACCATTAACAATTTTGATTAATTGTAGTAAGAGTCCTAGTCACATCGGCATAAAGTCATGAAATTCTTTTTTTTTTTACTTTAAATCAAGACTATGAAAAAAGTATGAACTAAGAAGAATACGGAGTACCATTTACTACAGTGGTTCCCAAACTTTTTTGTCTCGTGGACCCCTTGACATGTTTTCTGGTTTTCCGTGGATCCCCTGCTTAAGTTGTAATGGATTTTTGAAAATTCATCAATTACACATTTTGTTTATATAATTTCAACCAATGACATGAGGGGTGAAAAAGTAAGTGAAAACTACATTTTAAGTTGAATGAAATATTTTCACAATAAATTTATTAACTAACCTTAAATTTAAACCCATTATGTTACAGTTAATATGTATCGTTAACTATCACTAAACAAATTGGAAACTTTCTGTTTTTAAAGGTTTACGAGCTCGACTTCCATTGCTACGGAGATTATTTTTCATATAGATATTTGTTGATTTAGTAAAAGGTTTCACAAAGAGCTGTTTTTCGTGGATTTCTTGAGCCATAATAATTTGAATACAAAAATACATCATTACCAGACAAGGTTGACTCGGCCAGCTGTTTAAAGAAATATATTGTTTGCAGAAATATGTCGTTTGCAAAGACTTACATTAGAAGAAAGAAATATTTAGCTATATTCCAACAGAGCTCAAGAATTTAGTGAACTATTCTATAATACCATTGCCCTAAAGGAGTTTTCATGGATTGTTCTCAGAAAGCCACCACAAACGATGGAGCTGGAATACTTATTGAATGGCCCGATGGAGAAAAAATAATTTAAAAATTAAGATCATTATGAGCTCTATGACAACCACAGAGAAGAAATAGGAGCACTGGAGTTAACGGCTATCAGGCTAGCAAATCAGCAAAGTTCACCAAACAGTTAAATTTTTTTCTTGAGTAATATAAAAATAGTCCTTTAAAGCCTGACAAACTCTGATGCCTCCTATATAAAACAACTTATGATGCCTGGACTGACGTCTGGTGGTCACGCTGCCTGCTCGCACGTTTGGACTAGGATGTAATTATCAACACTTTACTATGATGCTAATTAACAGGCATCTTAAGGCTTCTACTGGAAACTATCAGAAACAGATGTCGTTTGGAGACTGAAACACGAAACATATGAACCCGAGAATCACAATGCGTTATAGATATATTGCATTGATCTAAATGATGCGAAGCAATCTATATCAGGATGGTTACTGATATATTTAGGGTGTAGAATTATTGTGAATTATTTTACGTGAAGTCCTAGCCAACTAATTATATTTGTTACAGTCAAGTCCAACTAATTATGTGGAATGCTGTCCCTTTACTTGGGACCAAAAATTTAGCCACGTTTTAGAGGGAAGAATTGGCAGAAGCAGACAAAATGTAAAATATAAATGTAAAACAAAATAATAATATAAAGCTTATTTAATTATTTTACCTATTAGGTTTATGCGAATCATTTGGAAACGGGAAAAGCTGATACTCAAGCGGGGTCATTACGCTCTTTTTATAAAGTCTTAACTCGGTGTTATCTTTTCTTGGCTATTACTTTAACAGGTAAATATATTTTCATCTTCTACGGCGATTCTACGCATTTGTATTTTGAAAGCAAACGTAGAATAGAACATGTCAAGAGAAGGGAAATGTCAACTCTTATTGTTGAGATTTAAAAAATGTTATTTGTATTTTTGTATACTCCAGCACGTCATTAGCGTGTTCGACGATCGTGTTTACATGTAGGCTAATTGTAAGACATGTGGTGTTTTTGCTATAAAAGTGAATCACAGTTATCTGCCCTTTGTTCACACTTTAATTTTTAAGATAGTTCCCATCAACCTGTCTGATCAGAATAGTTTAAACGTTACCTAAACGTCACGTGGGAAGCGTGGTCGAGAGGCCAAGTGCGCTTGAGCTTGGCTTGCTTGGCTACCTAGAAGGGGGCTCGAGGTTCGACACCCGACTCGGGCAGAGTTGTGTTTACTGAGCGCCCAAAGGCAGCACGGGAAACCAACTCCTAGATACCCCCTCCCTCCCACTGGTCCACAAATGAGATTGGACCAAAGCGCTCTGAGCATGCTATAAGCATGAAAGTAGTGCTATATAAAAAGCTATAATAATTACACCTTACTTCTTCCACTTCCCATTGTCGATGGCAATCAGGGGCGAAGCTAGGAATTTTCCATCGTTTGGGGGCCCGGGCGGCTTGACCTGTTTGGGGGCCCCTGCAGGTGCTTAATATTAAATTTTCAATGTAAAAAACACTCATTTGGGGGGTACCTCAAGTGGGGGCCCCGGGGTATTTTCTAATTCTCCCCTACCCTCTTCCCCCCTAGCTACGCCACTGATGACAATACAGGAATCTTTGTATGATAAATAGTCGTCATTTGGCAATTTTGTTTTAAAAATTCGATTATTATTACATTCAAAAACTTTACTAACCATGTTTTTTTTCCTAAGTTTTTTAGCCTATAGATATTTGATAACCTATAGATATCTGACGACCAATGCCATTTCAAAGTGTTAAGTTCCACTTACCTGAGACTATTTTAACAGCACACACTCCCAAGTTCCCTTCCCTGATACTGACTCAGTCGCTTGTCAGGCAGACGTGTGCGAGTTTATCTCCCCTTTCTTTTGTCTTCATCGTGGTCGTCATTTCCTGATGTCCTGTGTGACATCTAGATGTCACTTGAACCATGAGCAATACATCACGACCAGATCAGGACAAACTTTAAACTAGCTCGTAATGTCCTCTGACTAAAAGTCGGTCTTAAAGTCACTGAGGGTTTTTAGTGTCATAGTCAAAGTCTGATGACCTCTTCACAAAGAGGTCAACAATATTGCAGTAAAAGGTGGGCATCCAATCAAATATTCGCATTTTCAGATGCCATTTCAAAGATCCAAACGAAATGATTATATTACAAGTAAAAGCGGAAATGCTTACGTAATCCGTCATTTTTCAATAATTGTATGTAAGAATCCTTTGAGGTATGCCCAGGCCTACATGTCTGTGACATTAATTTTTTTTTAATGTTTGAATCTTTTGAATAATTAGCTCTTATTTGAACTATTTTTACAACATTTAAATCAACTAACTCTGTCTTTCTTTCTGTCCAGAAAATTTATTTTTACACTTCGTATCTTTCACTTCTCATTCCCAGAGCAAGTTGATGATTCGCACAATTATTATTTGACTCTAACAATATAGAGAATGTGAAATAAATCATACAGTGTGGATATATGTGTGTGTGTGTGAAAAGGTGCAGTTCTTTCTTTATATTAGTTTTTTTTTAGAACTTTTTTTCATGAGTACCAAACAAAACAAAAATAATTAAAAATATATAACCTATCAATAAAACAATTAGTGGTAATTAATACTATTGCTTGATATCAAAAATGGAAATAAAATTTACAGTATTGAGATCAATTTAAGTAAATGTTGTATTCTTCCCTTGTGCTAATGTTTTTATTCTTCAAAAGTTTTTTTTTTCATTTTGCTTGTTCACACTAAATATTAGAGAAGACAATAGCCTTCTAGAAAAATATTTTCTTATCTTGTAAATCTTATAAAATGAGAATGTTAGTCTCATAAAGGTTACCGTGTTTTTGTTTTAAGAATTCTTTTGAAGCATCTGGCAAGAGTCAGAGGAATATGTTTTACATCTTAAATTTTGATGATTTTTCAACGAAAAGAAGGAATAGATTTAAATCCATAGACATAAATAAATATAGACTGGCCAATAAGAGAGTTTTATAAAGGGAAAATTTGTGATTTGCAAATTTGTGCGCTTTACTATACAGCATGAGCAGTATAAAAGTTAAGTATTCATATCTATTTCCGCCATAAACTATATAAGTATTACAATATTTTTATTAGTGTTTTGTAAATAAGGAGGCAGTGTAGTTTTGTTTACTCTCTAAGACTGAAGATCGTGCAACTTTTCAGATTTCAGAAATCCGAATTCAATAGATATACATTTTTTCAAGTTACATAAAGTTACTTCCTGTTTTCTGTCTCTATTTATTTATGGCTATGGTGGAACATGATTTAAAACAACTATTAATAAGTAGTTTTTCATATTCTCGCGTGAACTGCAATCGCATGATAAAAATTAAAACTACTGAACTAAAGGAAGCGGAGAATTGTTATTTTTTTTGACGAAATGTTTGTTTTTTTTGGTCTTGAGGCTTTGAATAGGAGATTGAACGCTACAGAAAAATTAGATAAAAAGTTATAAAGATATTATATGACATTAGTTTGACCAGGGTCACATCGCATTTCTCCTTCACTTTTACCTATCCCTTGGTGTGCAGGACCGTTGGGGCACCACACAAAATTTGTCAACCTTCTTTCTCCATTCTTCTCTGTCATGTGCCTTTGAAATTCTTTCTGAAAATATTGAAACCCTGCTTTCAACCTGCCTGGGTGGACGACTTCGGGGGACGATTTTGTGTTGGTGTTCCCACACAAACTGTTTGCGTAACCTTGTTTATTTTTAGAATCTTTATTGCTTTCTATTGATAGTTTTTCTCAAATAGCTGCACAAATAGAGGTTGTTGGGTTTTTTTTTGGCTAATGACTTTTAATATTAATAATTATTATAAATTAAAATAATAATAAAATCTTTATTGTCAGTAAGGAAATTTATTTTAAAATTTGTGCATTATACCAAACATTATAATTATTTTTAAAAAATTACATTCACGCCTGACTCACTCATAATTTATATTGCAACGTTTATATCAGATTTTTTCTAGGTAATGATTAGATTGCCAGGGGAACAAAAGAGTTTTGTGTCTGTTTGTCATTGCTATCAAAGTCTTGTATCTTTTTTGTGATAATAAAGTCACAAAATCATGACCCATAGGGTGATTTTTTTATTTCTAGATTCTTTTTAGCTTCTTTTTTAGGGATGTTTGTCTCAAACAGCTGCCCAAATGGGGTTTGTTTTTTTGCCAATGACTTTACCAGCAGCATTTAGGATTCTCTGGAGTTTGTTTTTATTTTTTTATTGCTCAGATTACCATACCAGGCATTGACTTTATAAAAGTTTAAATATTGCAGATGTAAGTGATAAAACATCACCTTTTCGCTAACATTAAATAAGGACATTTTTCTATGTAATCGTAATCTTTGCTACCCTTTTTGTTGAAAGGGAGAGTGAAAGGGAACACGAGAGAGAGAGAGAGAGAGTAGGATAGAAATAAAAACAAGAGTGTATGAGAAGAGAGACAAAGAGACATGATGTATCCAAAAAGGTAGAAATATCTATATATATATGAGTGTTTCTCCAGTACTGGTGACATATTGGTATTGGTTCACTAAAAAGTCTATAACTCAAAAACTTCTGATTAAAATGTCACAATTTTTTTTTCATTGCACATAGAAATGGTTTATTTATAAATTGTGATATTTTGAGCTTGAAAGGTGAATAGTGGAATTTTAAAATTGTAGAAAATGTGTGAAATAGTGCACAAAATGGCCTCTTTTGATGTAACACGGAATACCTGGCTTAGGTTGAAGTAATATTCTACTAAAAGCAAGGATTATTGAAGAGACATTTTTGTAGAAATAGGTTAACAATATAATGATATTGCATTAACAATATCTTTTTATTTTATATTTACTTTGGTATTACTTAGGTGTCGCTGTAAAAAATGTGTCACAGGTGCATCATAGGGTGTCCCACTTAATTTGAAATTTTAAACCTTTATCAATTGTAAACAAAGTAAAGGATTCTGCTCCCAATTGTGTTTCTGTTACTAAAAGCATCAATGATTAATTTACACAGTGCAATTTTTCTTTAAAACTGTAAAATTAAAATTTTTTTAGTAAAATAGGTCTTGGTGTCCCAGGTGATGCACCTCTGCACCGCTTGACAAAAAGGACAATATTTTTTTAAACAAAGTTATTAATGTGATGGGAATTACTTCATTGTATCTCTGATACTGCTTAGTACAAAATTAGATCCATTTTCTTGGGAAAAGGCTACATAGTAATTAACAGGAGACATTAATAGACATGGTGTCCCACATTTTTTCACCGTAGCACCCGAAACACTGCATATTGAATCATACCAGAAAATCTCAGAGGTTAAGATATAAGTAGTTTTCTCACTAAAGTTTTGAATTATAATAAGAATTAAGCTTATTATTCTTAAGTTTGATCTTAAATACATGTATACTATTTTTTTTATCTAAGTTAATGTAAATCTTATTGTTTTATCATTGTTTGAGGTGCATCATGGGACACCGAACAAGTCTTGTTCTAGATATAGGTCAAATGTAGATTTAAATCTACTCTATATTTCAATTTATATGAAAATCTTGTTTTGGATCATGTTCTTGGTGCATTGAAAGTCAGAAAGCTGCACCTTTAGTCTATGATTAGGTTATGTTTGAGGCAGTTATGTCTAATATCTTTTTAAAGAATTGTTGAACACACACACACAAAGGCCTAATACATAAATTTGTGGTTAAAGAAACCTATTTTGTGAATCACTAATACAAGAATACTTGGTAATGTATTTAGAGACTTTAATTTTTTTTATTACAGCATGTATTAAAAAAAAAAATATATATTTTCATATTGGTGTCCCGTTGTAGCACCCGCAACATCTTATAATATAATAATAATGTTATAATAAATGCTTGAATTATCATTGCTATATTGCAGCAAATAACAGCCTATATATTTAGCTATAATGCAAATATAGCATAAATTCTATTTTCTTATAAAAAATCTTATTTAAAAAACTTTTACCAGTAGTGTCACAGGTGCTACGGTGTCCCATGTTTTAAATTGAGCGCAAACATAACGTAAGTGCTCAAAAACTTAAATTTCTCTATCTAGCTGCTTAATACAATAGAAACATTCAAATTAAACTAAAAAAGCAAACAAATAAACAGTTAGTTGTACTTTAATCATCAAAGGTGTCCCAGTGATGCACCTGAAATGCTAAAGTGGGTACCCCCATTTGCCAGCACTGTCTAGGAAATGTATATAGTCCAATTCATTTTCTATTGATAAATTCTTAAAGTATAATGGCTGAAGAAGTAAATATACTTGAAATGAAACCAAAAACTTCCACTTTAATTTTTGGCCTAATGTGACACTTTTTGATACCAGTACTGGAGAAACACTCATATATAATTTTCTTCGTGGCCCAACAATGAGGGACAACATGATGAAAAAGTCAGGGAAAGATAACTCATTTACTTTTGCAAGTCAGACTAGAGTTACCCCCGTATTTTTCGCTGACAGTGAGGCTCAGAAAAAAAAAGGAGGGGCATGTATGCTACGCCGCGGGTCGACTCGTTCAAAATATTTGGATACATTTCTTTATTTCCCCAGTACTTTCCTTTGCAAATCCACTTTTATATTTACGATTAAGACAGTCAAATTAACATACGGAAAAAAATCACATATTCTCTTGACTTGGCAACACATTCGATAAATATAAAGTCTTATAAAAACATCAAAGCTCATTTGCATTCGAATTAATGTAAAGTGACAGCAAAATATTATTTGTGACCTAGGAAATTATTAACATTTATGTGTCACTCCTACACGTCTGCTAGGTGTCAGTGCTTTAGTCTGCCCAAGATGTGTACATCAAGCTGACCCGGCCTCCTGCACAGAGACACGGACGTGTAGCAATGCCACTGCAGACGTGAGTCTATTTTTACAGTAAAAAGTTCCGCTTTCAGACCTTATGGACTGTGGGACAGATGATGTTAATGTCATCTGGTTCAGTGGCCTACTGTTAACAAAGATGTCGTGTGGCCAGCGCAACGACCAACCGCCTTTACTTTTCCCCAAGTAATGTTGATACCCATTAGAGCTAGATGGACTCAGGGGCGCACAAGGATCCAGCAATTAAAAATCCCATTCTTCACCAGGTTTCGAACCCTGGATCACCCACCGGGAATCCAAGCGGTTTACGACTCAGCCAGTGTGCCTCTCATTTTTACAGTATGCCTAAATCTATCACCTATATGTATCTACATAGTGACTTAAATAGTAGCACACCGTAGCAAACCAATCCGGCAACCAATCAGCCTGGCCTTGAACTTTTTATAATAACAACATCAAATTTCGTTTTTGTGTTCTAGTGCATTAAAAACGTTATCTAGTATGTCGTCATTTATTTACTAGCTTCTAGTTATTCTAGTACGGTTAAAAATAGCTCAGGGAAACTCTTGTAACGTCAACACTAGCGTAGAAAAAAAATCGAGGATAATCTAGAAGGAACAATTAGCTTACATTAATTTATTTCGTAGGTCACTTTGACAGATACTTGATCTATTTCTATGTTTCTAGATATGTCATCTCTCAATAACAACAAGCAACGGCCATCACCGTGTACTCTACAACTGCCAACTTGCTGCTGTAAGTGTAATAGCTTTTGCTTTGCAGTTTGTAAATGTATGTCTGAATTGGACAAAGTAGTAAAGAGTAAGTAAATTTCTCCTTTGTGGTCTACAGGGCAGATGATGTAAATGTCATCTGATTTCGTGGCCTATGGTTAACGAGGGTGTCATGTGGCTAGCACAACGACCAACTGCCTTTACTTTTCCCCAACTAATGTCAGGTACCCGTTAGAGCTGGGTGAACTCATAGGCGCCCAAAGATCCCGAAATTAAAAATCCCACTCTTTACTGAGATTCGAACCAGGACCCCCGGTTCGGAAGCCAAGCACTTTACCTCTCAGTCATCGCGCCTCCCTTAAACAAATTACTCAGGAAATATTTCGTTGTCTTGTACAGGTGCATTACCGCAAGACAAAGTATCACAGGAGCAAGGGAATAACTAAGACTGTTGGACAATGAAATAATATTAAATCCATAAAGGGTCACAGTCTAGTCTCTATAAATAATTGATGCTATCACCATGAAATACAAAATAATAATAAAAATAACATAAATGAGCAAAATCCCACTGTCTATGACGTCAATAATTGTCGCTTTCAAAGTCCTTCAAATAAAGTGTATTGCTACGCTGAAGTGCCGAACATTTCTTATGTTTTTTTTTTTAAAGTATTTTTTATGTTGTTTTTTTTTTTTTGTTTCAATTTAAGAACTAAATGAACAAGAAAGCTTTTTTTTTATATCATAAATAATAATTACAAACGTTTGCCTTAAGATAAAAGAAGTCCTTATTTATATCGTTTTGATGATAAGACAATTAATTTGTTAAATAACGTGGCATTAACTTATCTAAATTCTTGAAAGTTAGTCTCAATGGCGGTATATCCAAGGCAGTAAAGTCTATTTTGTTCTCAAATGGACAGAACTGTCACCTCCATGAGACCCAGCATTGTGACCTGACTGTTGATGGACACTGCAACTTCTGTTGTGATTCTCTTGATTCTTGCAAAATACAGAGAGACGGAATATTTGTTGATGTTATATCCACAAGTAAGTGAGAGAGAAAAGAGACAGAGAGAGAGAGAGAGAGAGAGAGAGAGAGAGAAATTAATCCATGAAAAAAAAAATATGTTAAAAAAAAAAAAAAAAGATTTCCACAATTAAATTCCTATCCGAAACTTCGCACTGGTCGGATGGCTGCCTAGTCGAGCGGTTTGCACGCTGGACTGTCGTTTGGATTTATCGATGGTCCCGGGTTCAAATCCTGCCCGCTCCCATCCCCCGTCGTCCTACGGGAGGTTTGGACTAGGAAGTAACTATCTTCAACTCTGAAGGAACATCCGAAACATGTAAAACATTTTACAAACAGTAGTTACATCAAAGTTGGACGAAAGTAAAAAGTAAGGGAGGTAATATTTTCATAAACATTTGATAAGGGTAATTTAAAGTTATTCCCCTTTAGAAAGAATTTCGACGCATCTTGTAAAAAGACATGCAGAGAATTGGTTTTCATATCTGTAAATCAAAATTTAAACCTGAGACCATGGAAACGAACGAACTACAATCAACAGCGCATACCACACTACCACAGCCATCCGTTCATTCTAGGGGAAAATAGTTTATCCTATGTATTATTTATAATAAAATTATAAATCATTATCATCAACAATAATTATTTTACATTAAAGAAAATTGTTAAAATTAAATTTTAAAACAACATTTACTGTTAAATTTTTGCTTATTCATTATTTCAGCGACAGACGCGGAGACATCAACGACAACAGCAGCGCCATAAAAACTCAAATCTTCTTTCTTCTACGCACTAGAAATAAGTGTTTACATGTTCGAGTATATTTATTTTTATTAATGAAAAAATTAAATCCTTTTATTGTATCATAAAGAGTGTGTATAGTGTTTAAAATTTGCATTTCTGAAACAAAACTTAAAAAACTCTTAATACAGACAATGTGTTATGAAAATATTAATAATGATATTTAGAAAATAAAATCGGAAAAAAGTGCCAATATAATACATAAGTCACATTATGGAGATGTGACAACTATTGATGTTTAACATAAAATACACCTGCAATAACATAACGCTGGGGTGATGATGTTGC
>JADKLZ010081101.1:26044659-26079449 GCA_021533235.1 Biomphalaria straminea
CAATCGCCATCCTTCTAGAAGTTTTCAACTTTGAACTGTCGACATGAGCAAGGTCCTTCATCTTCTGCTCACTACGAACGCTCTTCCGGGCCAGGATAAGAGAACTCATGCTCGTACCAAACGTGTTTACATAAAATACAAACAACACATAAACACATTTAAAAATAACAGCACATGCAAACAAAAACACAGGTGTTATGTGCAATAAATAACTGTCGACCTGCTTAATAGTTTCTGCATTCACAGACTCAGTCTTAATGTCAGGGGCGTATCTTTTAAGAGTTTGAATGTCGCTAAGGTTTGATAGCATAAATAACTCTGCGGGAATGAATTCATTGTAAATCTTGGTGGTTTCCCCTGTTAGTGGCCCAGTTTCTCTCCGTGTAGTTGCATTGACAAATGCTAATTGGCATACGTTGTGGGTGTAAGTCACCATGCTGCCTGTAAAGTAAACCGGGCACCAGCAAACAGCGGCGTATCCGCTCATAATACTAGAGACGTCCACAACATTTGACCCCTCTTTTTCCGCAGACCGTAATGCCAGAGGTATAAGCAAGGTGAAGGCCGCCAGAACCAGTAAGAGGCCGACTAACCAGGTGTGGTTGTATCGATCAACATAATCTTCAAAGGGTGATCTTGAAGTTAGCGCCATCTAATCAGAAACATACATACATAAATTATGCGAAGTTAGAACCTTTCTAAACCAAGTCATTACAATATCAAACTCATTTAAAGATTGAAATACATACAAACTCATCTAGATGTTATGGCAGTCTAGTCTATGAGACTCGATATGTCATATGTCAGATTTCAAGGCTAATCTCAGCCAAAGCCAATGGGTCTCATTCACCAATCGTAAGCAAACAACATTTAGCCACGTGATAATATTGATAAAACAACGAAAAAAAAAACTGTGACGTGACAGCCATTGTGTATTACATAATTTTTTATAGAAGAGATAGAGAATCAGGAGACTTATTGTTGTTTATGTACTTGTGGTGAATGAGGTCCATTGTTAAAGTTTATGTAGTTCTCGAAACGACAGAGCAAAACGGTATTTGTGACAAATTCTATGTTTATGTGTTAGGTAGTGTAGTTTAGTATTGCGCACACTTTTTAGATAGTTAGTTTAGTCTTTTAGAATTGCGCACTTTTTGGTACCGACATTGAACGCACATTTTATGACGACACAGACTGTAGGGTTAGAGATTAAGATTGACGTAATAGGATTTCAGTTACTGCTAGGCTCTCGGGGTGATCGGACGTATTTATCTTTTGACTAGACTGTGGCCCATCTTGTAAATAAAGTTAGTGTTAAATTTTCATCTTGAAGTCAACTTGGTTATTCAAGTTCGTTCGTTCTTGTTCTTGTGATTGTTCACTGTGAACTCGCACATAATAATTTCATCGATACAAATATACCCAAGCATCTAGTATCAAGAAGAAAACTTAGAAATATTTCAACTACAGTAATCTACGAACACAGCAAGAATACATTAACAGTGATACAATTACATATGTTAATGTTGTTTTAAAAAAAAAAGTAAAGTGTCCCCTTCAGACCTTGCGATCTATGGGGCTGATGATGTAAAGGTTATCTGTTTCTTAGGCCAATGGTTAACGAACAGGGTGTTATGTGGCGAGCACAACAACAAACCGCCTTTACTTTCCCTAACTAAAGTCAGGTACCCATTAGAGTTGGGTGGACTCAGGGGCGCCTTAAAAATCCAGGAATTCAAAATCCCAGTCTTCACCGGGATTCGAACCCACGACCTCAGGTTCGGAAGCCAAGCGCTTAACCATTCGACCACTGCGCCCTCAATGTTGTTTTAACTATCCAATTTACAAACGAAAAAAAAAAAAGAAAGATCCAACTACCTAATTCAGTTTTCTTGTCTTATATGTTACAGACGTCAATTAAAAAAGAAGATAATTTCGTCATAAGCGTTATACATTTAGTAATGCATATTAACCAATTACTTAAATTCTTCCAAGTCACTGGTTTTCCTGGCTAGCTTAGGTAACCCATTCCATACTCTAATAGCACTAGGGAAGAAGGAGCTTTTGTACCATCATATGGAACGAGGAATGTGCCTTTATCTTTCTGTCTTTCTGATTATTTTATTAAATTTTATTTTTATATTTGAAGATTATGTTTCAGTTTAATATATATGCCTACGTTTTGTATGTATTTCATATACATAAAAAAATTGAAGGAGGCTCGGTGGACGAGAGTTAAATTACTTGACTTTGAACTGAGAGCTTCAAGGTTCCAATCCTGGTGTCTTTTAATCTAGGGAGCACCGCTCAGTCCAATTAACTGACATTAGTTTGGAAAATGGTCGTTGTGCTGGCCACATGACACCTTCGTTAACCGTAGGCCACAGAAACAGATGGCCATCTGCGCTATAGACCACAAGGTCTGAAAAGGGAACTTTACTTTATGAAGTATTTATAACGTTTCATGGGTTTACATTATTATTATTATTGTTATAGCTTTTATATAGCGCTACTTTCATGCTTATAGCATGCTCAGAGCGCTTTGGTCCAATCTCATTTGTGGACCAGTGGTGGGGAGGGGGTATCTAGGAGCTGGTTTTCCATGCTGCCTTTAGGCGCTCAGTTAACACAACTCTGCCCGAGTCGGGTGTCGAACCTCGAGCCCCCTTCTAGGTAGCCAAGCCAAGTTCAAGCGCCTCTTAGCCTCTCGACCACACTTCGATATGTCTAAGTAATTACCAGCATGCTTTGCAACAAGCCAGCACAGGTTGCTTTATTTTGTGTGGCTAGACAACACTTGTCTAAGAAGAAGTGAAGGCTCATTGAGGAACCGGCGAACTATTTATATGCTAGAACCTCGTGCAGTTATCTTATCTATACAAAAATACAAAGGTTACTTTAAAAAAAAAGGATGATGATCTACCTCCTAAGCTTGTCCCAGGTCAATCTAGTCATGCATGTTAATCAATGACTGCCAAATCATTGTTTTTTTTTCTGGCTCACTCAGGCACCCCATTCCATGCTGTAACAGCATAGATGATAGAAGAAGGAGCGTTTAAGATTTGTACAAATTTGTCCTAGTATAGGGAACGAGGAGTGTGACAAGGACTCTGACAAGTGATTGATTTTCCTGGCTGACTCGAACATAACTCCATGCTCTACTAGCACTATAGAAGAAGGAGCACTTTTGCTTTGTAAGAAGTAAATTGAAATAACAGTGGGTAGGATTTTAATTAAAAAACCTTGACCGTAACGGAATTGTATTCATTGAAGTCAGACAACTAAAAAAAGATCAAAGAAAAACCATAGAAATGTATTATACCTAGACCATTGGTCGGCAAACTTTTGAGTCGAAAGAGCCAAAAATTTCAATTTCCACAATTTTAAAATTTTAAAATAAAATTTTTGCAAATATTTTTCGTTTTCTAATACAGGGATATTAATGCATTTATCATTTAGGAATGTATTTATTTCATTCAAGCACAAAGAAAAACGTCTCAACACCTTACTGAGTCTCTATTTTGTTAAAGAATTCTTTAATTTGACGATGGTATATTGCTTTGGACAAGATGCTGTTAACAATCTTGATTGCCGAATTCATTACCTCAACTATTTTCAGTTCGAATCGTTTTGGGTACATAGTGCTTTTTGGGTATATTATTCGTAAGAATTTCATGGTTTATTTTGCTATGAAGAATCGTTGTTACTCTTTATTTTTTCCAGTCATATTTCTGGCTTCATCAGTTACTATTGAAATGATTTTTTTTTTAAATTGATCTTATTGTTTTCAATGTATTATTGTACGATAAACTATATCATTCCATCCAGTTTGTCCCGAGGTAGCAATCCTTCAAGTAATTCTTTTGGACCATAACAAGACATATAACTGACTAAATGAGCAACTTGTGCCGTGTCTTTGATTTTTTTTCAAGATTTTTTGGTTTGTTTTTGAAATCGCGAAACAGTTCTTCAGATGCACGTAGGAAGCAGTCTTTGACATAGTTACCACCTATAAATGGTTTGCCTTTTTGTGCAATTTCTAGTGGTACCACAAAGCTTACCCGATAAGCAAGTAGATTAGTAGATTGCATATAAGATTGAGAAAATAATCGCTTCTAACTCATTTACTTAAATCAACAAAAATTACGTCACAGCCAAAGCACGCAGTCTTGCGTCGAAAGTGAATTGAAACCTACATAGAAACATTCGACGATGGCGTCCATTCGAGAGCTTCTGACGGACTGACAACATTGACGACGCGTGTATTTTGGAGGGGTGTGGTGAAAAGCGAGTACAAGTGGCTGAGAGATAGAATCTGTGACTAACCCTCATTAAGCTATTCAGAATTACTTTAAAAAATGTTTCGATAAAATTAATAATAATTGCGTGTAGAACTAAAGAGCCGCAGCTTCATACCCAAAGAGCCGCATGCAGCTCGCGTCCGCGTGTTGCCGACCCCGGACCTAGACGGCAAACCGGAAATAAATCCTTATCCGCGACTGATCGATTCACGTCGTAGAATCTATTTATATATAGATTTTTATGTTCGTAAACTCCTTTTTGGGCGCAAAGGGGAGTCGCCCCAATAAATCTTAGAAAAGTAGTGATCTTTAGTTTTCAAAGTTTAGAAATAATGAAAAATCATTTCTCAGATATTCACGCAAATATATGAAACGGAGGCATTTCCAGTGTTTTCCATTGATCCGACTTGATCCGACTTTTTAAATAATGTTCACGACATTTTTTGTAGTTTTAAAAAGTCTCCATGTCCCGTCTAGGTATAATATATGTCTATGAGAAAAACCTTGTAACCGCTCTTTTGTACAAAATATAATTTTAAAAAATATGAAATCTTTAATTCTAAGAAATTAATCACTGTAATTAAAAAAAAAAAAAGGATCCTACCTGTTTTTCCTTTTACTCAGCGCAGTAAACAAAACATTGGGGCTAGCTTGAAATATATATATATATAGACTGGCCACTCCAACACCAGGATATATTAGAACATGTTTGTTTTTCTCTAAACATCCTGTTTAGTTTTTTTTTTTTTTTTTTTTAGTAAGTTAAAAAAAAAAATACACTGACTTCATAAATGGTTTGAACTCATTCATGTTAAAGGGAGAAAATTTACACATCAAAGAAATTATCATTACGACCAGTCAGCCATCTTTAAGGTTCTCCTTCGCGGACGACGCTATACCAAATGTTCTTTGCGTGCTATTGCTATCACCATATCACGTGTTCTCTCGTCTGCTTCAATAAAGCTGGTAGGTTTCGAATTTTGTTCGGAACCGCCGTTTGGGGGTTTGACGAAGGTTAGAGCCCGATTCCTTCCAATGGCACTCCAGGGGCGTAGCTAGTGTGTGGGGAGGAGGGGGGAGAATTTGAAAATCCCCCCGGGCCTTCACTTGAGGGGGGCCTCAAAATGAGTGTTTTTTACATTAAAAATAAAGTATTACGCAAAATGCAGGGACCCACAAAGAAGTCAACCCCCCGGGCCCCCAAACGATGGAAAATTCCTAGCTACGCCCCTGCTCTAAGTATTTGGTTTTATTATGTATTTAATGTATTCAGAAAGCATAGATGCCAAGCATTTCCTTTTCAAACATCTCTAAATGCAGTTGAGTGTCAATGTCATGGCTGTGGCACGCAGTTTACGTTATTGAGCGCTTTTGTCAAGGTTATGGAAAACAGTTTACGTTAAAGGCAGGGCCGGCCTTAAGTATAGGCAAAGTATGCAGCCGCTTAGAGCCTCCCATTGGTAGGGACCTCACACAGGACTGAAACATTTGTTTTGTAAAATGTTTTACATGTTTTCGGAAATTCCTTCAGAGTTGAAGATAGTTATTTCCTAGTCCAAACCTCCCGCAGGACGACGGGGGATGGGAGCGGGCAGGGTTTGAACCAGGGACCATCGGTAAATCGATACGACAGTCCAGCGTGCAAACCGCTCGACCAGAGAAGAAAATGCAAAACTTGTTCCCAGTGTTATTGTTGAAGTACACTAAGTTTTTAATAAATTACATAATATTTCCTCCCAAATATTTTCATTGATGTTTAGAGTTCGTCTGGGCAAGCTTAGCATACAGGATGTATTTCGGAATTCTTCCATTTGGTAAGCGGGTGACAGATCTGAGCTAACGCAGTTTTCTCTATGTCAAAAAGAGCATAGATATTGTGCATATTACTTTAATATTAGCCAGTTTCGTGATAGGAGACATGATTCCTTCAGGAGGGACACATTATGCATAACAGTTAGTGAAAACGATGTTTGCTCTCTTTACATGTATGTTGTCAACGTGAACAAAATATTTATTTACAAAATAGTTAAGTGTTAGATAAAATTTATGACATAGTTTTAGATGCATGTAATACTATTCATCTCTCATTTCATCTGTCCCTTGACTTTTGACGTAGGGGTTCTATAACGATTCGCCAAATCCCTCTATTTCTCCCGTCAGCAGCACGATATGAAGAGGTAGGCTGGTCCATTTTTGTGTCTTATCCAGCCAGCTTTTCATAAACGACCCTTTCTTTGTGCCCCCCCCCCCTTTCCACTGTACCCTGAAGAATGACTTTTGATAGTGAGTCATTTCTTACAATATGACCAACTACATTTCAGCTTTCGTCTCTTCACAGTATTGAGAATTTTATCCATTTTGCCAGCCAGAGTGTATTTAGATTTAAAAGTGCAGGGACCTGCCTGGGACCGCTCTTACTAAATCTGGGCACTGCAGAAACATTATAACAATTACTTTTCTGTCAGTTAAGAGTTCTTTTCCTTATAGATCAGTTCGACTATCAAATAAAAATTAAAAAAAAAAAGGGGGGGGGAATACCACCTTAGTGACCATTTACAATGTCTCTGGGAATCTATCAATCGTAGTACCACAGCCTTATTATCTTAGTTAATGTGTGAGGTCGTCTAAGGTGAGAGTCAGTGGCGTAGCATCCATGGCGCGAAAGGGGTTCAATGAACCCGGGCCCAAGACCATTAGGGGCCCACATCCCGTGGTTTAGCAACAATGGCGCAAAGGGGTGCACTTGGGCCCATGACTCTTGACCAGTTGGGGCCCAAGTGAGACGTTATGGATGACATTAAAAGAAAAAAAAAGCACTTTTTTAAAAGTGAATGTTATATAGTATCTGAAAAGCTGCCTCAAAATATCCAAAACGTTGAACGAAACATTATATTAGTTTAAAAAAAAATTATCCATGTGTTTTAAGTTAGAGTTAATATACCAGCGGCTTGTATTATTTAAATATAAGGAGTTGTTCTCCATCAGGCTTAATATAATAGTGGTTAGCCCTAATTGTACGTTTGAGAGGACTATTGTTGCCATTTCATCCCATTGTTTTCTATAGGTATGCAGTAACCATTGTTAATATTAATAGGCTATTATTATGGACTGGAAGCGAGAAAGTTTGGTGTACAAAATATGAATGTGTGTACAGAAAAATAAGGAAAAGGGCGAGTAACAATGACAATTAGGTCTAGTGATATAGTCTGACTCTAGAATCGAGATTGTCAAGAATTAATATTTCGACACATTTACTAGCCTAATTATTCAATTTTTTAAAAGGCTTAATTTGTTTCTTTTATTTATTGTATTTAAAATTCGTAAATCACAGTTTCTCTCCACTGTCAATAAGATGAACTCATTTAAATAAAACTGATAACTTGACAAACTAAACAAATATAATTTGTTTAACCGATACGAACGACTAAGCCTTAACTATGAAGTCTAATAGTACAAGCTTTCATCATTTTCTTCTGTTGTCCACTGTATGATATTAAAATGATTACAACAGAATAAAAGTAAAAAAGCAAGCAAAAGAAACATCACAGGTCTCATGCTTGTGCTATTACACTGAATGGCGAGACCGAATTGGAGAGCAGGTATATAATAATGATCTAGAAGATATAGAGGTAGCTACATTGATCATGGAATAGTGTCTTTCTTTTGACCAATGCTTATTACTTATTGGTTTATAGTTCATAGTTCTTAAAGAAACTTATTACCATTATATTTATACAAAGACCTCTGATTAAGCCTTATTTAAAATTGATATGAATATTAAAGTCTGACAGGAAAAAATATTTTAAGAATTTCAATGATACAGAGCAGGTTGGCTTCACTGAGTGTTGTTACCATTGAGCGAGAAACAGCCAAAGGTTTAGAACTAGATGCACTGGTTACTGACCATCATACTTTGAAGGCTAGAAAAATGTTCGATCTTTTTACAGTTAAAAGATGGAAGTAGAATTAGATTATAGTTTGTATCAATATTGAAAAGTTTTACACCTAAAAGTTCTTGGGGAGTGTAAATGTGTAAAATGTAGAGCTCATAAAACATTTCTTTATTCGGTTGAAACTTCTTTAAGTCGTTTAATTCTGTTAAGAAATCGCACAAACATTGACTTTTAAGACACTTTTACTTGTCTGAATCCTAACTGAATCAAACGTAAAGAGATTACTACTTATCAAAAAGTCTACTCTACTTGCATTGAAATGTCTTTGGGTAAATTTACCAATACATTCAAAATTTTTAATTGTTCTGTTTCACTTTACATTCATCTTATTAGGGAAGGGGGCCCACCAACATATTCTTGCACCCGGGCCCACGGGTACCTTGCTACGCCACTGGTGAGAGTGTGTCTTCATTGTGTAAGTGGTCTTGTATCTCCAGTCAATGAAGAAGACAACAAGGATTTAGTCTAATTGTCTTGAACCGGGATGCAGTCGACTATCCCTTTTTATATATATTTTCTCTCTCCATGTGGAGTATTTTACGTCTAGCTTTACAAACTCATCTTTTGGAGTATCATCACTGCAACAGGCGCAGGGATACATTTTAAAAGTCCTCTATGTGCATTGACTTTATATAGGCCTACATTACAGGCGGAAGAATACAAATAGCTACATTTTTTGTGTGCAAAGTAGAGATGGGAAACGAACCGAACCGGAACCGAACTCGAACCTCACTTATGACCGAACCGAACCGAACCCGAACTTTGAAACTGCTCGGTACGAACCGAACCGAACGAACCCTCCTTATCTTAACCGAACCAATTTTGCAATTTCAACATTTTTTTTTGTTTAATGATCTAAAAGGATTAGGATAACCAACTAGTTAAAAAAAATCTTAATCCACACCATCTCTGACGATGAAGTAAATAGACTGTGTCCAACTGGTTTTAACAACCTGGTCTGATAGACATACACATGTAGGCAACCTGCAGCTCGCGAGCCACCTGCGTCTCTTTGGATGTTAAGGTGCGGCTCTTTCGTTCCATACGTAAATCTTATTTATTTTATCCATTTTTTAAAAATAGTTCTTTGGATTTACATATTCGTGCGATAAAGCGTTCTTTCCCATGAATATAATTAAAAGTAAAATAAGAAGCCAACTAACAAATGAAAATTTAGAGTCGTGTTTGAAACTAAAAACAAGTTATGAGCCAAATGTATCTCAACTTTTTAATCACATGCAAAGCCAACATCCCATTGAATTTGCTCAATTGTTTGTTATTGAAGTACAAGTTAGTGTTAGACACAAGTAATTGTTCAACATCTTTAGTTATTACCGCGAAAAAAAGTTAATTATCCAATAATGTCATATATCTATAAATTGTGAAAAACACTACTATTATATGAATTCCATTGTTTTGAAAAAAAAAATTATTATGCGAGAGCTATTTATAGCGGGCAAGAAAAAACGTTGTGACTCTTTTGAAATTTGTAATTTTTGGCTCTTCCGACTCAAAAGGTTGCCGACCCTTGCTTCAACTTTATCTTTATACTGTAAATTGAAATTTATTTTGTTAAAAAAAATTCAAATTTGTCTAATATAAGCATCTATAAAGTTCTCTATGTCGTTGTACTACGAAAACGGAAAGCTCATTCCCGGAAGGATGAATAACTATTGGAAAAGCTGTCATCTATTTTTAATCTTTATAAATATTACTAGATTTAAAATTTCAAAAGTTTAATATATTTTCAGCATTAAAAATGTTCTTTCTTTATACTAATAATGTTTTAAAACATGTAAAATTTAATTATTTATATAAAGTTCAACATTTAAAACAATATTTGCAAAATACTAAATATAAATTTTAAATCAATCTTCCAGTAGGAACTTTAATTAAAACAATTTATAAATAGTTTAATTAAAATTTTTATATAACGGTCGCATGTCATTTGCACAGAACATTGACATTCCATGGAAAACGTTGAGAGTTTTATGAAACTAAAATTTGTAAATTGCAATTGTGAGTAGGCCTACTTTATTTTATGTCTATAAATTTTGTTTTATCTCTAAGACTGAAGATCATGCAATTTTTAAATTTTTTCATAATTCGGAAATCCGAATTTAATAGATATACATGTTTTCAAGTTACATGAAGTTACTTCCTTTTTCCAGTCTATATTTATTTATGTCTGTGGATACGACGTGAAACGATCAGTCGCGGATAAGGATTTATTTCCGGTTTCCAGTCTAGGTATAATATGTCTATGGGCAGAACCATCATTAAACAAAATTAACAATTAATGCTCCTTTGCTTTATGTAACAATGAATGTTCCCTTTCTCAACATCTAACAATTAGTGCTCCCTTGAAGTATTGTTATTGTACAGTAGTTTCACTGAGGAAGTCAACAGTAGTCAAACTGAATTTCCATTTGATTGGAACAATAAACATTATCTTATCTTGTCTTATATTATTCATGTTTTAATTTGGAGTCAGTCCCCTTAGCACGGAAGAGGGGAGCCTTGAAGTTTCTATATGGGTACATGTTAGTGAGGTTACTTTAGTCTCCAAGGCCTCCCAACTGTTCCTGAACCACCTCAACATTAAGGCTGGCATGCTATCAAAAGCTTTCAGGTCTATAAGTGAATGAATTAGAATTTCAAAGATTCGGAGGTACATTTATAAAAAAATGAAAGTTAAAAAAAAAAAGGTTGACAAGAAAGCCAGAAAAATGGAAAGATACAGAATTAAACAATGGGAGTATGTCGTTAATATATGTCTAGAATATACCAGTAGATTCCTGGCTCTGCAGACACATATAATTGTATTGACGTTGTTGCTTTTAATTTATTTTATTGACTATAAAATACAGTACACTAATATTATTAAAAGTATTGAACATTGCTGTCTTACTGTATTTTATTTTGTAGCAAACATTTTATGAAATAAAAAAAACTAGTTGACCGGCGGCATAGCATACGCCGCTATTTACCAGGGCCGGCGACCGCAGTGGGGCCCGCATTTCATAGGACACGCAATTTTATAGGACCCGCTCTAATTTAAAGTGTAAAAATGATTAAATTAAGCCATTTTATTACTTACAACAGATTCCCCTCGCCATCCTGTCGATTTAAATGAGTCCCAGGAGCACTATCAAGAAAAGTTTGTATTCGTCATGTTGGAAACATGCAATGCAATTTTTAAATTTTTCATATCATGCGCCGCTATTTTGCAGGGCAGGCCTTATAGGCACTGCAACATATGCGACCGCAGTGGGCCCTGCACTTTCTTTGGTCCCGTGCTAATTTTTAGGTGTATAAATTATTAAATTGAACCATTTTATAACATGATATAACAGATTTCCCTCGCTAAAGTCAAACCTGAGAGTAGTATCTATCTGTGTATTGACTGGTAGTCGTTCTTATCACACAAAACAATCTCTTTCGGCTTCCACTTTTTTAACCTTTCTTCCATTCACTACACAAATTCATAAGAGAGTTTTATGAAACAAAAATGTGTGCATTGCAATTGTGTGTAGGCCTACTTTATTTTTATACTTATAAATTGTGTTTAATCTCTAAGACTGAGGATAAAGCAATTTTTACATTTTTCATAATTTGGAAATCCGAATTCAATAGTAGATATTTGTGCATGTTTTCACGTTACACTTGAAGTTACTTCCTTTTTCCAGTCTATATTTATTTACGTCTGTGTTATTTTGTTTCGTGAATGAAAAAAGTGCGGATTGGGATGCACTAATTTTCATTCACACCGCCTGCGTGCGCCATGGGATCTTCCCTATTTATTTGTTGTTGCTTGTATGTTGTTTGACCTCTTACTTTGAGGATTATATATATAGATGGATTGATTGCAGCAAAGAGGGAAAAGAGAAAAACAATTGTCAAATAAAAAAAAAAAGGTCTAATTTCTGTTTCACACTTTTATTTCTTTGTCCTGTTTTTTTACTTTTTAAGCTTAAAAATAATTTCATTGTTGAAATTTACATTTTTAAATCCCTTTAGAATAAACCATTTTTCTCAAATTTATTTATCCATTTTTTAAAAATCTATTTGCCCAGTTGTATTTTTATTGCACATATGTGTATACATAAAAATATTTAGTAGGCCTAATAAGGACCAATGGATTTCACGATAGAAAACAAAAATTAGAAATATTACTTAGCTACTAATGAAACAGTTTTAATACTGAAAAAAAATTGTTTTAATTTAAATTCTACTTCAAAAGCTAACAGAAATAATTCAGTATGAATGTCTGAGTTTGAGCACTTTATGATAGTTTCAGAACAAAATGATTTAAAGTAAAATCTAATTCTTGCTTAAATTAAATACAGGACATCGTAAGAAGCAAAATAAAAAAAATACACTTTTTTTTTTCTTGTAACAATGTCAATGAGAAATTGAAGTCATACTGCGAATTTTATTTATTAAAATCTTGAATCAATAATACCTTACATCGGAAATGTGTTCCTTTTAAAACAAATGTTGAATCTAGATCTAGATCTAGTTCTGTAGCCATTTTCCAGCCTCCATAAACGTGTGACTTAAATAGAGGCAGTGCTTTTTTTTGTGACGGTACGCACAGGTACAAAACACCGGCACCTTTTATCCATGTGGGGATAAACGTATTACTTTTCTTGTATTTTAACGTTTTATTAACTTAGTAGTAGTTAAAAGTCCACCAATTCATCTATGAATACCGCACCCATTTTTTTTCAACAAAAAAATAATAATCATAAAATAAAGGTATTATAATAAAATGTATAGGCCTACTATTAATAAGAAGTATTTGGGGTTTCAAAACGAAAAAAAGGTGACGATTGTCAAAACAAATATCATACTTAGATTGATTTCAATATTATATTTATAGGATACAAACTTTAAAATATATACATAAAGTAACAGAATGTCAGTCAAATTAGAAAAAGTATAAATTGGTTAAAAAAAAGAAGACACTGCTTGTAGTCGAATGTAACCAGCAATCAAACCACTAAACTATGTCTGTCGATGTCTTGGTTAGTTCTACATTGGGAGCAGAGTCTTGCTGGTCTTGCACCAGTAGCTTTTCCAGTTTGTTGGAGGCTGTGAAGTCCAGGTGCTCTTCTATAAGACAAACCAAAAGTCTGGAGTCCGGAGACAATCTTTTATTTGAACGTCCAGCAGGTTGTCCGCGGTACAGTTTCACGATCCATAGGAACAGGTTGACCGCGTTGACGGTGGTTATCAAAATAAACGCGAAGAGGAGGGCGGAGAAGAATGACCTGTAGAGGCTGAGCAGTTGTTCTTCTCTGAACTGTGTCGACTGGTCATCAGAAGCGCTCGGAGACTGTATGAACGAGCACTGCGTCGTGTAGACATTGTTTCTCTGGAGCACGCGAACGGTCAAACTACAAAGAAGCATCACGCTTTTAAAGCCAGAGGATTGCCCATTTATGGATTGCGCGGCTGCTTCAGGGGATTCTGGTACAGGGAATATGTAGATAAGCATCGCAATGACGAAACATACAGAGCAGATCAGAAACTTATAGACTATGTACCCCTTGGCCAATCGTCGGGCAGACTGGAACCTTGAGGCTAGCTCCTGGACAAAGTCTTTCCTAGCGAGCTCATTTTGTTCAGAAGTTAGACTTATGCTCTTCCAGGACAGGATAAGACTACTCGCGTTCACACCGTACCAGTTCACGTACAGCAGATACAAGACATGGACACATTTAAGAATAGCGGCACACACAAACAGAAACAAAGGCGTATACCCAACAAGCATATCTAGGGCCCCTCTTACTGACTGCTGTAAGAACACATCTGTACTATTAGACTCGGCCATTATTTCCGGTGTATAGATTTCATTTTGGTCACCGATTAATTTATTCGGTATACGATATAAGGAAGCGCTGTTACTGTCTGTTTCTGCCTGGCTTCCTGCCTGCGCTTTCTGAAAGGCGGCCCCACATTCTGCATTGGTGAACTCCACCATGTTATTAGTGAACTCTGCTGGACACCAACATTTGACAGTGAGTTTGAAATTATCACTTGTGGACACGCTCCTGTCTGGCATATCAAAAATGTAAGGAATTAACAAGGTGAAGGCCGCCAGAGCCAATAAGAAGCTGACCAGCCAGGTGTGATTGTATCGGTCAACAGAATCTTCAACAGGTGAGTTTGGTAGCGCCATCTGGGGAAGAAATTAAACATTAAAGTACATTATAATATTGAAGTGACACCATTTAAGAACTATTATTCATTAACAAGCATGACTAGATTGACCTAGGAACACGCGTAGGACGTGATCATCTTCTGTTTTAAAGTAACGTCTGTATTTTATAAGATAAGATTATTAATAGTACCTTGTTTCATAAATAAAGATATATTCAACCAGTGGCGTAGCATACATGGTGCGAAGGGGTTCAATCAACCCAGGCCCACTACCATTAGGGGCCCCAGCCTGTGGAGTAGCAACAATGGCACAAAGACGTTCATTGCACTTGGTCCCATGATTCTTGACTAGTTGGGGCCCACGTGAGATCTTACGGATGACACTAAAGTCCTGATGTTCACGAATTAAAATTTCGACACAGATTTTAATTATTCAATTTTCTTAAAGCTCAATTTGTTTCTTTTTGTTTTGTATTTAAAATGTGAGAACTGGATTCTCCATTGCCGCTAGATCTATATCCAGAAGATATCAAAACTGTCTCAACAGTTGAGAATTAAAATTTTAGTATCCGAGCCAAAGAACTTAGAAGTAGATACCTTGAAATAGTGTAAAACACTTTTTTAGGAGACAACGTGCATTGTTTTGCTGTACTTGTATTAAATATAGTGTAAAAACAATGTGAATGTAATCATTAAACATAATTTTTTTTTTAAAAAGGTGAAATCTTAAAAAAATAACATTAAATATTCAGCATGGAAACCAAACATCATACTAAGTTACATGTTCAAGTTGAAATGTTTGTTCTGTTACAATGAATGGCGAAATGTATATTGGGAGCAGGTTTAAAACAAAGATGTAGAAGATAAGAGATGTCCAAATTAATCATGGGAAATTGTCGTTCTCTGTCCAATGCTTAGTATTTGTTTCATAGTTCTTAAAGAAAGTTAAGGTCGCAACAAAAAAAATTAAAACCAATATGTTTTTACAAAAATATGATCATGGAATAGTGTCTTTCGGTGATGAATGTTTGTTTGTTACAAATGTTCGGAACGATGTCACCCACACAGCAGTTTCCCTCTCTCCACACGGCTGATCTATCCAAAGGTATATACATATATGTAAATGGAACTCTGACCAATGCTTAGTATTTGGTTCATAGTTCTTAAAAAAAGCTATCACTATTATATTTATACGTAAATCCCAAACCAGCTTTTATTTAAAATTGTTATGAATAGTGACATTTGGAAGGAAAAGAAAAGCACCACAGATTCAAAACGAGATAACAGACCTCGGGGAAATGCCATTCTGGCAAATATACCGATGTACAATCTTTCCGAGAGCACTCAAGACATATTAAAAGTTGATAAAATTAGCATTATTTAAAAAAAAAACTGTTTGAGAACTTCGATTACCGAATGCCCCCCAAAAAATAGCAATTAGAAAATCAGTTCAAGGTTTTCGTTCTAATCAGAACCAGAAGTCTGCAGAATTGGCTGAACAAATGCTCCAAGTAATGAATAATCTCATTTATCCTTAAATAAACTGCAAGACCAAAGCTGTGAAGGTAACTCCAATAAAAGTGGATAGTAGGGCCGCAATGGTCTTCGGGTATTGCTTCATCAAAAGAGGTCACTTGCACGACTTAAACTTGATCTTAAATGATTCCGTCAGCTGTGTTCAAGACGTTGCAGATTTCTATGATTTGGTGTTTTTTTGCTCACAGCATCTCAAGATGGGCGCGTCTTGAATCCGATAGGAAGAACATTGCTTATAGTACAATCAAATACTTTTGCTCACAAGGTGGTCATCAAGGAATGATTCGGATATTTAGATGTACTAAATCTGTTGGTTCCGCAAGGTTGTCATTGCCGGAAGTGGTAATGGATGTAAGCACTCCACTACCTATAAAATGCTTCCTAATGGCATGCGTCTCAAATAGCCTCTGACAACCAGTCCAACTCCCGGCCTTCACGTGTGGCTCAGATATTGAGTACGGCGGAACTGTTCTTACTAACAGGAGAAGGGGCACAGGCGAGTAACTGGCGCCTTAACCAGTAAGCTTCGGGCAGGAGGGGCTCGTTAGCCATGGCTGGCTACCCACCTAGGAGAAGGAAAACTCTGAATTCAAACCTCTGCTGCCTTGCAGTTATACCCAATCAAGGGAAAGGCTTCGGGAGTCAACCCTGAGGAAAAATCAGGAGCTGGCGACCCTAAGGCAGTTTGCAGCACCCAGTGCTACACTCTGGCAGAACCTGCGACGCTGCTGACCCCAAACTGTATTGGCACTGCCGTTCCTTTGGATACATCAGCTGCGTGGAGAGGGGGGAACTGATGTGTGGGCGACATCGTTCCGACCACAGCTTATGCCCAGGCATTCATCTCATGGAAATGAGATGATCCATAGTCGCTTCGCGACTGACGGTGGCCATAGACTAAATCTGTTAACACAAATTACTTTGTATTACTCAAGGTAAAAATAACACATGGAAGCTGCAGCACTTAGAGGAAAATTAGAAACATTTGATAACATTTGATAACAATGTCCTGCTTCTCGTTGAGTACTTCATTGTAAACCCAGTCAGCATTGCATGAAATAATGTTGAAAAAATAAGGAGCAAGATCTACAAAAAGCAGAAAGTAATGCAATATCCTTTGGGCTAATTTACTCATACATTCAGATTACTCAATTGTTCTGTCACACTTCGTCTTATTTGGGGGAGGGGGGGCCCACCAAAATATTCTAGAACCCGCGCTCACGGATACCTTGCTACGCCACTGTATTCAACCTAATTTGACCTAAAAGTCATTATCATGGTCCCATGTGTGGTGATTATTACCACACATGGGACTTTTCATTGCTCAGAATCAGCTTCACTCAACGTGGGGTTTGGAAAAATTAGATTATATTTTCTTTAGATTTGGTGTTTTAGTGTTACATATATTTATGTGAATGGCTGCCTGGTCATGTAGTATACCCTCTGGGCTGTCGCTCGGTAATCTCTATGATTACGGGTGCCAACGTCCCCTCCCCCGGGTAGTCCAGCGGAAGGTTAGGCTAGAATGAAATTATCTGAAGGAATATCCACAAACATGCAAAACATAGTCAAACAAAAGTTAAGTAACATCTTTATACAATATTTGTATAAGAAAAAGAAGATAACCAAGTTTCAAAGGATATCTTGCACTAGCTGCAGGGCTGGTCTTAACAAAAGCGAAACTGATTGCGTGGGGCCCTAGTCTGGGTAGGCATAAGGATAATAAGTGAAAATTACGATTTTGTTTTAGAATATAAATTCGACTTTGAATTTTATTCATTCTTTACCAAGTACAAAACTGCGATCAAGTTAACTTTACTTTACGAACCTAGCAACTATGGCATATTTATATGCTAGTGACTATAAAAGTAAATGAAGTATATTGGAACTTCCGATTAATTTGAGATATTGCCCAATTATTACATTTTATTACATGAAAGCTGACAATGCCTTTTTTCTTTTATCACTCGTAGTGTTGGCGTTTTCCGCAACGAATGACACCCACAATTTTTCAGGAGATTTCCAGGAATCTTTCGTATATATTTTGCAATTTAATAATTACACCTAGAATTAGCGCGGGGCCTATGAAAGCGCGGGGCCCACTACGACCGTATAGGTTGGCCTAAGACCGACCCTGACAAGCAGCTTCCCATTTTCCCCATCTGATCTTTAAATTAAAGGGGCATAAGAATGTTTTCAATTAACTGTCGCTCTTATTGGTGAGTTCCCTTCCTTTTAGTTCAAAACTTATTGTCCCGTCTTTTAATAAAGAAGTTTGAAGCCACCAGATATAGTAGAATAATTAAATCAACAACCTGCAAAACAAAAGCATAGAAATGAATTAACAGACAGCTAGCGCAAAAAGACATAGATCTTTGCAGACTAATATGTCGAAGAAACGATGACATTGGAAACTTTTTTATCAACTGCAACACATTTCTAAGTGGTCAAAACTAATTGGATCTTTCCAAGGAAAATATGTTTAGATCATTTCATTCATTTATATTAACAATAGGTACATTGAATTTTTAAAAAAATATTAAATTTTATTGCTGCACTAAATAAAATGGCGCACCTGAGTCCACCTAGCTCTAATAGCTGCCTGAATTTAATAGGGAAAGTAAAAGCCGTTGGTCATTATACTACACATATTACACCCTCGTAAACCTTGAACTATCGAAACAGATGAACTTTACATCATTTGCCCTATAAATCTTAAGACCTGAAAGGCGGACTTAAAGATTAAAAAATTGAGTAGCAATCTATTCTATATATATAATTCACAAAGAATTAGGTCAGACAACAACAACGAGTAAATAGGTAAGATCCCCTGGCGTACGCACCACGGTGTGAATGGACCCAATCCGCACTATTTCATTCACAAAATAGCATAGCATGCGGCGCAACGCTATTTTGTGAATGAATGTGGAATAATTTGTTCTTCATCTGCCAGTCTATATATATATGTCTATGGGTTTATATAATTCTCTTCTCCTCAAAGTTCAAAGGTTCAAGAGATAAATAAGTAAGGGGAAGATCCCATGGCGCACGCACGCGGTGTGAATGAAAGTGGTGTTTACATAATTCTCTTCTTCTCAGATTATTGTCATATTATTAAAAGTATTTCCAGATTATTGTGTCGTTAGACTATTGAAACTAGAACAACAATACACAGATAGAGTATACTTTCAGGTTTCACTTTAGAAAGTACTTTAATTACGTAAATTCGTTCATTAGACATGATTACGAAAGGTAACTTATCTCTCTATTCCTAGATCTAGATCTAGATCTAAATAGTAAAACTTGAATTCAACTCTAAGAAGATTATAGAACTACTCTTCGCAAATATAGTTTTATGATTTTGAACATGAACATAGCCTACTAATTATAGTCCATTTAATCAAATTAACATTCAAATTTGTTTTTCTAAACCATTGTTACATGAGTGCAGCTATATTCTTAATATCGCGTAAATTAAGGTCAATTAGCCATTTTTTTTTTACTCTATTCATAGTATTTTTCATTCATGAATTCAAGCATTCGCTTTACTTATATCAAGCAATTGGGAAGATCCCATGGCGCCACAAGTTGTGAATGGGAAATAATATATCCAAATCCGCACTATTTTCATTCACAAAATAGCATAGCATTTTTTTTTTACTTTAAAAAGATTTTAATAATGTCCGGAAATTTCCAGGACTTTTTCGACCGGCGGCATAGCATTTAATAACATTTCAGGAGATTTCCAGGGGGCTCCTGGTCAATCAATAGAGGCCGCGGGAAATCTGTTATGTTTTATAAAATGGTTCAATTTAATAATTTATACACCTAAAAATAAGCACGGGTCCAAAGAAAGTGCGATACCCACTGTGGTCACATATGTTGCAGTGCCTAAGGCCTGCCTTGGAAAATAGCGGCGTATGATATGCCGCCGGTCGACTAGTACTACATAAAACAATGAATCATAAGCATAATAGAGGAAGCTGTACAAAATCTATCAAATGATAAAAGCGTAATAAAATAATCAGAATGGGACAAAGATAAAGACGAATTTCTTTTTCAATATGCTAAGACAAATGTTCACAAGTGATCCTTGTCAAATTCAATTTAACATGCATGACTAAATTAACACATGGATACGAGGCGTAAAATTTTTTCTTTTCGAAGTAAGGTATGCGTAATAACTAGTTTATAAACTAAGATAAAAATAAAGATTACTACATCATGCAGTTCCTTATTAAAATGTTACCGTTAGAAAACTGAATCTCCAAGACAAGAAAATGAAAACCTGATCTAAGGAAACCTATCAGCTGTGGACCACTTTGCAGCAGACTCCCGCTTGCATTGTCCAGTAGATCCACTCCTTTCACGCTCAAACTATTTAAATCTAGGTCAACGCATTTGCATACACTGTGAGCTGGTACAGCGTACTAGTAAATTCCACTTGTACTCAAGCATTCCACGCGCGTGAGTAAACTAATTGTGGGTTTCGCCGCTAGGCATGAGTCGCCATTACCAGTTCGTAAACACAGCAATGGTTGAAAGGTCAGTAGCGTGCAGGGGTGAGCAGGTCGGGGCGCAATAATTGCAACCGAATGAATTTGTCCTGGACCAAATATTATTTGATGGCAATGTTTCTAAGTCTCAACGTGGCGGCCTAGTTGAAACGTCTGTTATAGAGACGATTTGGTCAAAAGGGAAATACTGTGGATGGCTGCCTGGTCGAGCGGTTTGCAAGCTGGACTGTCGTTTTGATTTACCGATGGTTCCGGGTTCAGACCCTGCTCGCTCTCATCCCCCGTCGTCCTGCGTGAGGTTTGGACTAGGAAATAACTATCTTCAACTCTGAAGGAATTTCCGAAACATGAAAAACAAAACAAAACAAACAGACTCATTAGTTCTTAGCTCTAAACAGATAGTAGGCCTACAACCAAACCAATGTAGCATATTATATTTTAAACGTAGCAACACTTATAGCCCATAATACGAAGCTAAATCGAACCATCGTTGGACCGAGTTCATTGCACTGGCGGGGATGGAAGAGAGCCACAGCAACCATGCCACTATCCACACACCGTATCTCCACAGCCAAAGAACCGTTTTATGTCATACACTCGTACGGGTGATGTGTTGAAATGTAAATTTCCCCTTTCAATCTACAGGGCAGAGGATGTAAAAAAAAAAGGTTATATGTTTCTACGGCCCACGGTTAACGAGGGTGTCATGTAGCCAATAAAACGAATTTAGAAATGCCGAATTAAAATTTGTAAGTTCCTCTGTTTGTAAATTGTATTTTGTTGATATTTTTTGAAGTTCAATCAAGCTTCCTTGACGTTATTTATTGTGTGTTTGTGTGTGTGTATAGTTCTTCAATCGTGGTTCGATGATGATCACTTCTGTGATCCGTGGGTTTTAGGGGCATGCACTGGGGCTTTTGTGTGTGCCTGGTGAGACCTATGTGAGCCCGGATTTAGGGCCTATTTAGTTAGTGATTTTTCAATATGGCGACTTGAATTCTTGCAAATTGCTTATTTGATGAAAAGTTTTTTACGATCTTTTTCTTTTCATCTTGTGCCAAGGCTGAGTTGTGAGTGACCATCACTAAACGATCCCATGATGAACAGTGCGTGGATACTGACAAGTCTGTTGTGGGCTCTCTATCATTCCCTCCAGTGCAATGAACTCGGTTTTATTTGGCACCCAAAGTTAAGGGCTCTGTTTTACTTCCCCATTGAGCGTTTCCACGTTGAGGCTGAGAGGCTTTGCCTAGCAGATAAATGTTTGAGAAAAAAGGTGTTGTAGACCAGCAGGAAACAACTCTTCAATGGCGATTTCAGCGTTGAAATTTTTAGGATTACTTCCCTTGAACCTGCTTAGAAAAAGTTTCTTCTGCTAAAATATTGTTTATTTTGTCCGAATTGAAATACTGCAGTGGCGTACCGAGGGTGCCAGGCGCCCGGGGCGGCATAGTCTGTTGGCGCCCCCCCTATTAGTATGCGTAATCTATATTTGCATAAAAACAATCACCAATCAATAAATTTTAAAAAAATATTGTAAACAAAGTTAATTAACAATCTGAAGCAGCATTAGCCATTTCTTATAGAACTACTTTTCGTGATCAAAGTTGTCAATGACATCATCAAAATTAATTGTTCAAAATTAATTGTTTCGACCAGTCTATGCTTAGCAATGCCAAGTCTGACAGACGCTCCTGACCCATTTAAGCTCTCAAATAAGTTAAAATGATTTTTAGTTTACTAAAAGAACTTTCACAGCTAGCAACTGACGCAGAGATTGTCAGCATAATTTGCAAAGCAATTTGCAAGTTTGGAAATATGTCATTGCCATATGAAATAATTATTATTATATTATTAGCTTTTATATAGCGCTACTTTTATTCTTATAGCATGCTCAGAGCGCTTTGATCCAATCTCATTTGTGGACCAGTGGGGGGGGAGGGGGTATCCTGGAGTTAGATTCCCGTGCTACCTTTGGGCGCTCAGTAAACACAACTCTGCCCGAGTCGGGTGTCGAACCTCGAGCCCCCTTCTAGGTAGCCAAGCAAGCCAAGCTAAAGCTACACTTAGTCTCTCGACCACGCTTCCCACTGATAATATATGAAATAAATATATGATAATAAATGAAAGTAATTCTAATGGGCTGCTTGGGGTAACATCTGGCCGGGTTTTCGGCAACATACTGCAGTCACTGATTTCTACGAACAGTTCAGTTCTATCGATATCAGTTTTATAAAAGTCAGCCAGCGTAGCACAGTGCTGTTGAATATCATCAGAAGTATCATAAGCAAACAATTTGCTGATGTCGAATAGAAATCCAAACTTTTCATCTAACGTCTTCAGACTACCAAATCGTGTTGTCTTCTCCTGGATTAGTCTATCAATAACTGATTTCATAATGCGAGTTATTTCTTCAACCGCACCGAGTCCTGCATCACGAGCATTTTCACCAGGCATCTGTTTTCGACGTTTAATTCTTCCTTCTATCCTAATTCCAAATTTTTCACACAGAACTTTAGCTGCATTGACTGCAGTGATGCAAACATCTTCTCGAATGCTACTTAGCCGTTGCTGCAGCCCTTCTAAATTCAGTGCTGCATCATGGAAATTCATTGATGGATCTTGCAGTCGTTTTAGAATCCGGTCAATTTTTGACAAAACTGTATGCCAGAAATCAAGTAGAGTGATGAAATTGAAATTCATCACATTTTGAAGCAAACTGTATGCATCATTCTGAGTCTCACTAGTTTGAGTACTATCTTCATACAGGTTTTCTAACAGCTGTAAAAATCCATGAAACTGTTCGTGGATTGCATTCACCGCATCTTGTCTTGCACTCCAGCATGTTGGACATTCTCTCTTCAATGTAATTCCAAGCAATTCATTCATTTTCTCCCATCGAACAGTTGAAGCACTTAAAAAACGTAAATTTTCTCAACTGTACCAAAAAATGTAACAACATCTAGATCCTGTTTTGCAGCATGTAATCCAGCTAAATTCAAGCTATGGTTGTTACAATTAACAAACGATGCTTGAGGATTTCGAATGGCAATTCTTTGTTGGAGTCCGGACAGTTCTTCTGCCATTACATGGGGGCTCTCCCCTAGTTTATATAGAGCGTGTAATACCCATTTTGGCGCCCCCTACTCTCCGGCGCCCGGGGCGGATGCCCCCTCCGCTCCCCCCTCGGTACGCCACTGAAATACTGTTAAACTTGTATTTTTACCATTACCTTTCCCTTAGTCTGTTGGACCGTTGGGGCACCAAGCAAGACTTGTCGACCGTCTTTCTCCATTCCTCCCTGTCTTTTTCATTGTTTAAAGCCTCTTTCAATTGTAGATTCGTCCATTCTTTTATGTTGTCCTCCCATTGCTTTCTATGTCTGCCTCTTCTTCTTTTTCCGGGGACTGTTCCCTGAAAGAAGGTCTTTGCGAGCTCCGTAGATCTTGTAATGTGGTCATAGATTTTAAGCTTCCGTTTTTTACAATGGTAAGAAGGTCATCATGGGGTCCGATCGCTGTAGTTACATTGTCTCTATTCTCTTCTGTAACATCTTTAAATAATGAAACTGTTGCTGAAACTGAAAGTTTTTTTTAATTTGATATTTGATAACGTTTAAGATGTCCAAGTGGATACCATTCGTTATAAAAGACCTGTACCTGACCGGCAGAGTCACTACCTGTGTCTTAACTCCCCACAAGTTGTGACGTTGAAGGTCAGGGTTCAAGATTCTCCATAACGATTGGTCACGTCCTTGTTCTCCATCAAAATTGCAGGGGATGGTAGCGGATATTTCTAACTCGAAACTATCGTAACGGAACGAATACACTACCAAAATATATATCCAAACATATATCTATATCAGAAGGCGCGGTGGCTGAGCGGTAAAGCGCTTAGCTTCTAAACTGGGGGTCCCGGGTTCGAATCCTGGTGAAGACTGGGATTTTTATTTCGGGATCCTTGGGCGCCTCTGAGTCCACGCAGCTCTAATGGGTACCTGACATTAGTTGGGGAAAAGTAAAGGCGGTTGGTCGTTGTGCTGGTCACATGACACCCTCTTTAACCGTAGGCCACAAAATCAGATGACCTTTACATCATCTGCCCTATTCTGAAGGTCTGAAAGGGGAACTTTACTTTTTTACTTTTACTATATCTACATCCAGTTCTATTGTAAACCCGCTGTTCCTCCCCCCATCCTACCCGTCCTAATTTTAAAGTATCGAGATAATTTCCCTTTTACATCTCTCTACTTGCCGTGTGTGGACTGGTCCACTTGATAACATTATTGTCCAGCGTGAATACCTCGTGCAGGACACACACAGACGGCAGTGTGTTAAGAGAAATGTGATTGAAGAGAAAATAAGAGACTTGTAATAAGAATGACTGATTTTGTGTGAATTCGGCGGATTATTATTCCAAATTAATTTCTTCACTGGATTATTATTTCATTATATCGGATTATATATCCCGTCAAATTATCTCTGTTCAATATTAGAGGGAAGACTACATAATTGGTATGTTTTATTTATAGGCCTATTTATTAATATTACATAAAATACTGAGAGATGACTTACAAATACAAAAACACAACCAGATAAAAAAAAGTCAGGGCAGTAATAGCAATTATACATAAAACATTAAACCATAATCTTCAAATAAAAAACCTAATAAAATACTCCGAAAGACACAAAAATAAAGGCACATTCCTTATACCCTATGCTAGGATTAATTCATGCAGACGATCCTTCTCCTAGTGATATAGGAGCATGGGAATCAGAAAAACGAATTAGCGGAATTTCAGTCTGTAATTAGATACGTGACTAGATTAACTCATGGGCACGAGTAGGAGGTAATTTTCTTTTTTACATTCTAGCTGTCTGGTAGTTTGATTAGCGTTTTGAACTAACGTGACGTATCGTCTCGGTGGTCTAGGGTTCAAATCCTGCGCGACGCCATATCCCACAGCCCTGCAGTAGATACAGGTTACGATGAAATATCCTCATCCTGTGGCATTTTACGTCTCGAGAGACGATCTTTTCCCCTTGCAAGCTCTTGTGTGACTAAAGAGACCGATCCTTGATACACAGCTGCGATCGCAGGTTGGGCATTTGTAGTCACCAGGCGCCGTTGCATTTTCACCCTTCTTTCTGCTCCTGTTGTGTATGGCATCTGCAATCCAGGACCCCTCCTTTATGCTCTCTCTCCATGTGGATCTATCTAGTGCAACCTCTTCCCAGCTGCTAGTGTCGATCTTAAAGAGCTTCATGTCACGTTTGCATGCATCCGTACAACGTAAAAGTGGGCGACCAGCGGCTCTCCTGCCTTCTATTTGATTGCCATACAGAATATACTGTGGAAGTCGACCTATTGGCATTCTACGATGAAATATGTCAAACAAATAACTAAATGAAGACTACACGCACATTTCAAATCAGAGACTAGGTGGCCTTGAACTTTACTGTTTTAGAAAGTAAAGGTCAAGTAGCCCCTTCAGACCTTGCGATCTATGGGGCAGTTAAGGTCATCGGTTTCTTTTGGCCAACTGTTAACGAGCAGGGTGTTATGTTATGTGGCCAGCACAACGACCAACCGCATTTACTTTCCCCAACTAAAGTTAGGTTGACACAGGGCGCCCTAAAAATCCAGAAATTCAAAATCCCAGTCTTCACCGAGATTCGAACCCAGGACCTCAGGTTCGGAAGCCAAGCGCTTAACCATTCAACCAGCGCGCCCCCACTTACTGAGGTATGATTGTTTAAAACGTTTAATCAGATGTGGTAGGACTTTCAGTGTGTGTGATTTTCAACGCCCTTATGTCTCTAATGAGCTTGTCCAACCAGTGTAACAGTTTGAAGGTCACGTAACTTTTCCAACTAGATCTTGCATATGTAAGCAGACAAAATAAAATTAGCCTCTATATTTTTTTTAACAAACCTTATATCAATTCACTCTGTCTGTCTGTCTGTCTGTCTGTCGGTACAAAATTTGTACACGTTATTTTTCCCACTACCCACAATTTTTATTTGTTCCTAACAAAGAAAGAGAAAAAAAAACAAAAACAAAAAAAAATATTTTATCAAATAGTGGTAATTTACTTTTTTTTTTACTTCGGAAAATGGAAATAAATCTGACAATATTGAGATATATGGATGTTAATATTGAGCTTTTCCCCATTAGATGAGCTTTTTTAAAAAAAATAAATATTATTTATTTTTTGCATGTTTTGTAATTTAAAACTGTTTTGTTGTTACAATAAATATCGTTCCTCTGGCAATCAAATCATTAAATAGAAAAAGTCTGATGTAAACGTTTCACATGTAAATTGTGAGTGAGTCTGGTGTGAATGTACATTTTGTTTTTCTTTATAGTTGTAAAGTCTTGTTTGGGACAATGCACAAGTTGTAGGACTAATTTCCTTACGGACAATAAAGATTATTATTATTATTATTATAAAAGAACGAGTATTCTTTCTCTGGCGCAGCCAGGGTCGAGTTTCGTTAAAGGGAAACAAAATTCATTGTAGTCCACTGAGGAATTTTCTGGTGATGTGGCAGGTCTGCAGCAGTACCGCCCTCTGACAGAAAACGAGAATGTTCCTAGGAATGCCAAGGGCCTTGAAGGTATCTGTGAGGTCAGTTGTTATTATCCCCTCGGTTGATATGACAATGGGGTATATTATTATTATTATAACATTCTATGACTTCCCTTACTATATACTTTATATAATTATTCTACGAAAGCATATTGTCATAAGCTTTTGGAGACAATTTCTTATGGGGACTTCAGCAGAAGAAATGCCCTGATAAAAACAACAAACAAATTACAGTGTCTAGTATAATCTGTCTACCAGATTATTTATTGTCACCATGTTACATCCAGACGCTAGCAAAACCTAACCGGCATGTCGATATGAACCTCGCGTGGCGCACACAGGCCAGGTGTTCTATGGCGCGCACTGTCAACCAAAAGAAAATCGATCAGCTAATCATCAAGCACGCGTCCAGGAAGGTAGAGAAAGGTGGGAATAGAGTGGGGGAGATATGGAGACAGGGGGAAATACGATTCTGCGTGCTGTGTACGTATAGTGTGTTCCATACATCCGAACGCGTCATTGTTATGGATTAGAAATAACAATTGGTTGATTTTTTTTTCTCAGTGAAGTAACTAGAATTAATTTCAGTGAGTATGTAAAATGTAGGTGATTATGGACGACATTAAGGTAAAACATTTTTTTTCAAGGTTGTAAAAAGTAGATCGAAACCATTTTAGTTGTATAACGCTTGTTTGGTAATTTTGGTATGAGCAGTGGTAGCCTTGTATATGGGTGGATGTTTGTTTGAATTTAGCATCGATTTGTGTTGAAATTTTAAATGCAAGGATGTCTTAGTGTTGACTGATAGATATCCTTTGATAGCACAGGATCTCCTGATATGACTCAATCTCACAAATGGGAAAACCATGTTAACAGTATGCATGCAGAGTCTGTGCGATGTTTGTTTTGTTTGATAAGATTCGGACGTTTTCTTTAGAAATTAAGGTTATTTTTAGAGATGTTCACAATAAACCGTATAATGTCAAGGACGATAAATTTGGCATTCTCTGTGACCAACTAAACACGATACAATTGAACTTTATTTTCAAAATATCCCAATGCGTGGGGGGTTGTTCTTCTTATCAAATCTCTATTATTACCATTAGTTAGATTGCCCATTAGTTTTTAATTAATTTAAAAATCATGGAGTTCAATTCTAATGCTTCCTCCCTATTGAAAATACTTTATGCTTTAAACAGAAGAGTTCAAACAATTCGATTCTCTAGTGATGAAGAGTGGGTTAAAAACAACAGCTTGAAAATCATAGCTTGCCAACACTTCCGTTATACTCCGGATACGCCTAATGCTAGCTATTTATATATTTTTCTGCCATGTATGAAAATGGCCGATACGCCCTTGCTGATACCTTTGGCAGGACGGCAGGGGATGGTCTCAGACAGGGTTCGAACTGGAACCAGCGTGAGACCTACACGACCAACACATAATAAGATTTATGGGGGGGGGGGGGAGGGGAGCGGTGGCTGAGTGGTTAAGGCTCGGCTTCCGATCCTGGGGTCCTGGGTTCGAATCTTGGTAAAGACAGGGACTTTGTTCACCCAACTCTAATGGGTACCTGACTTTAGTTGTGGAAAGTAAAGGCAGTTAGTCGTTGTGCTGGCCAAATGACACCCTGCTCGTTAAACGTTGGATATAGAAATCTTAACATCATGTGCCCCATAGATCGCAAGGTCTGAAAGGGGAACTTTACTTTTTACAATCAGATTCATATCTTAATTACAGATAGAAAAACACACCGCCACCAATTGCATTGGGTAATTAAAAGAGAAAATAAGAATTTTGTTCTTTAAAATCTGCTCATTGGGATTTAGAATGTCCAGTAGAGCGTTCAGTTTGAACTATAAGATATAAAACATACCAGAGGAGAAGGACATATAGAAAGGTCAGAGTTGATACAACTTATCTTATTTATTGCAGAAGTTACATCAAAAAGAAAAAAAGAAGATAATTACGTCCTAATGGCGCGGTTTAGACATGGATCTTCTATTTGCAGGGGCTCAGCTAGGAATTTGACATCATTTGGGGGCCCTAGGGGCTTAACCTCTTTGAGGGCCCCTGCATTTTGCGTAATATTTAATAAAAAGAAAACCCACTCATAAGGGGGACCCTTAGAATGGTGGCCCGTGGGTATTTTCAAATTCTCCCCTTCCCTCACCCCCACACTAGCTACGCCTCTGACCACTTAGCATTCCTGGTTTAATTTACTAATGAGTTGTGACAGACATTCAAGTCAGACGGAACCGATTATTGTCTATCTCGCTTGTATACCTTTTCGTATCAGTACTTTTTCATTTAGTCACAGAACGTTTCATTATATACTCCGCCAATGAAATATTGTTCCAGAATGTTAACTTTCATTACTTTTTGACTATTTGATCTATTTATAATAGAATGTTGGACAATCACAGTGACACGAGAATATTTAAAAAATCAAAAAATTTTAAAATGTATGTTTGTAAATGATATCGTAGATACATTTAGGTCTGCTATTGAAGATTTCCATAGATCGAGGAACATCTTTTTGTTGTATCCAGTGATGAGGATATCTGTGCAATTGTCATCTCTTTAGAATAATATTTCTGAGCTCTTTTGCTTGCACCCTGTCATAAAGTTATTTTTATTTTTTAGTTGACAAGAGTCATCGTTTAATAGTGTCCAGTGTTCTTAACATTGGTTATTTATCTATGTGTATGGAATTCTTATTCCTTACGCTAGAACAAATTCCTACAAGTGCTCCTTCTTCCCAAGTGCCATTAGTGAATGGAATGGGTTGTCTGAATCAGCCAGGATACTCAACGAATAAGCAGAAATTAAGTCATTGATTAACATGCATGACTAGTAGATTGACACATAATATGCGTAGGACGTAATGAAATAAGATAAGATGAGATACGATAAGATAACAAAAAATATCCACGATAAGATAAATAAAAAATATCCCCCAAATTTCCTCTCTTTCATCTTCTTTCTTCTTTTTTAAGTTCCTATTATATCGCCACTACATTTCTCCATATCTTTACCTCTTCTTTTCTTTCTTTTGCTGAATGCTATTGAATTAAAGAGGTAAATGAGACATACTGTCATATACAGAACATTGTTTAAAGAAACAAGCTGATTACTGTAAATGACTTTAAGAATTACCGTTAACGGAAAGCTATAGAAACTGATAACCTATACATTATCTGCCCTATGGTTCGCAAGTTCTGAAATGAGTTCTTTACTTCAGTGTTTAATTACTATTTCATTGTTTTAGTTTTTATATAGCGCTACTTTCATGCTTATAGCACGATCAGGGCGCTATAGTTCAATGTGGACCAGTAGAGGGTGGGGAGTTGGTTTTCCTTGCTGCCTTTAGGTGCTCAGTAGACACAACTCTGCCCGAGTCGGGTGTCGAACCTCGAGCCAAGCCAAGCTCAAGCGCACTTAGCCTCTCGACCACGCTGCCCATTCACCATTAACACATTCTGAGCATATAAGGAAACACTTTTCAGTTGTTGTTGTCTTAACTCTTTGTCTCCGTAATTAATTACAACGTTCTGATGGAATCAACGTTGGTATCGTCGGTTAGGAGAGAAAGAGTTAAGAGATTAACTCACGTGGTGGCCTACTAGTTTTAGTTCCTGGAACACATAATCAGGACTTGCAGCATTCTAAGGTGCCGCGGGAAACAGTATGAGAACCCCTGCTTATCCTTTCCTCAATCAGAAGGAATTTTTTTTTTTTTAAACTTCATATATCCCATTAATTAATGTATAAGTACTAGATCCACGAGTGTCTAATCAAATAGTTTTTTTTATTACAAATTCGATGATGTGGCCCTTAACATGAGTTTTCTGAAATGAAAATGGCCGCAGGTCGAATTAGGTTGGGCATCACTGTCCTATACCGTAGACTCAATCTAAATGTTTCATTGTTATGTCATTAAAAAGAACGATGCATATCTAATTGTACGTTGTTTTTTTTTTTTTTATGGTTTATTCAGATTATACATTTGTTTACAATAACACACAAGACAAACAAGTTAAACGTATCTACATCTAGTCCATATAGTACTGTTCAACGGTGAAAGTTATTGAGGGGTTGTATATAGTTCATGATTAGATACACTGTAATGTTGTAATATACATGCTGGAGTTAATAAATTATAAAGTCATAGTTGCAGATATAGGAATATTAGCGGATTGTCAAAACCAGCTCAGTTTTTCCATGTTCTTTACAAAGAGCGAAGACCCAAAATTGTTTATAGCTGTCACTAATTTTGTTGATGTGTTTACCTGCTGACCGTCACTAGGATGTCCATCATCTTTCGTTGCAATTATTGGGATCCTTTCGAAAGGATCTGGCAATATTTCCTATGGAAGCCAAAAGGTTCCAAGAAATATGAAATGTTTGTTCCATACTGCTCTTGACACTTTAGAGTTCGTATACACCTAACAAAGTTCTACATCTCACTCGAAATGCATGATCTTAGGAGTGTTGAAGGTCCAAGTCTTTGTTTTCTAGTAAAGTCCAATAGTTCTGGGACACATACACACTGAATTCTATAGATAGTGTGTTGTCATCATTCTGAGAATGTGGGGGAGACCTGTCTAAACAGGCTCTGGTATCCTGTAGTCGCAGATATAGATAGAAGCACCAGCGAGTGGTCAACAAATTATATCATGTTGGGCTGATCAACAATGTTCCTGGACGTTGTAGTACTCTACTAGTGGACGGACCGGTATGATTTCTTGATGGTAACCTGTCAACCAAAGGCTGAGGCCCAGCAGCAATACAGTGAGCACATGATGAGTTTAGAGGACTACATATAATCTATGATTGGTTATTCTTTATAATTTGTCTGGTTTGTCGATAATTTTTTCCCCAATGAAGTCCCGGGATAACTAATCTCCACCAGTTGACACCGAGAGGTCCTGGAGTTCTGTTAGAATCACCACAGACTGAAAAGATAAAAAATAATATCTGTGAGTGCCTTGTATAATGCATTTTTTTTTAAAATAGTCTCCAGTACTAATAAAGCTCACACAAACCACTCCAACCTTTCTATGCAACCCCTCCAATGGGTCAGACTACTACTTTACAAAGTTACAAAAATAATACCGCCAAAATGATATAAATTATATCATTTAATACCAAAGATATACCATCAGAGACAGAAAAATGTTACAAGGATTTAGCATATCATCAGATAAAGAATAAAGGCACATACACACCAATATTTACACCCTAATAAATGCATACCCACACATCAAAACTAGATATATCTAAACAATCATCTTAGATACATACGCATCATTATCTTACACATGGATCAAAGGGCTACAAACCAATACATTAAGTTACTACCCGAGAACACATACAAATACATCCTAATACAAGTCCGACAGTTATTTTATGGTAATAATTCCATTGAGTCTAATAAATTTGCGATTAGAAAACCATTACTGTGGCATCACATACATATATCCCACACATTGCCTTTCCACATACACTAAATCATACATAAAACCTGCATGCATATAAAAATATACTCCCAAGCGTTCTTATAAACATTCACCAATATGCATATCATCCTTTATATTCTCCCTAGGTTCTCTAGTTCAAAGTCTATGATTTGTCTAAACATAATCTCAAGGCCATCAGGAACGAAGTTTTTTTTTATCTATGACAATTTTCAGTCTAGTATTCCAAACAAGTTTCCTATACTCTGCCAAAATAATGAGATTAAAATTCCCAACAGCCTTATTACGTAATTTAGGAACCATGTTTAAAAGGATCGCCAGATTTACATCCACATCTAGCTCACAATTAGCATCCAACAAATGTTTAACAGTAGCTTTAACTTTAGAAAACAATGGACAAGCCAGAAACAAATGTTTCTCTTCCATTTCCACTGACATGTTACAAATTTTACATTTACAACACATTTCCAAAATATGAACTTTCTTGCGCCCAACAGGTGTCATGCTAAAAATGAGCCTATATGTTATTTCCCTAGCCCTGGGCGCGATGTGCTTATAATGAAGGTTTATGAAGGAATCCCTAAACTCTGCTATACCTCTTTCCTTACCCCATTTGATTCTGAGACCCAAGTTCTCTTTTAGAGTGTACTTTAAGGCTGTGTAGATTTCCTTGAACTTATTATGTATTAAGTGTTCATTATTCAAAAGAGTTCTTGAAACCGACCTATAAAATGGGTGAACAAGTGCACCAAAATAATGTGGGGTATCATTCCGAATTGTAAGTAGACGTCCCAATCTAATTCCATAATAATACAATGCCAATGGAAACTTAATAGGATTTCTAACTATCTGTCCCACAAACTGAAGTCTTAATGCCTTGATCTTAACTCGAATATCCTGTAAATTAATTCCCCCATCTTTTTTATCTTGTATCAAAGTATTGTGCTTAATACATTTAATTGTGTTTCTGAAAATGAAACTTCTAATTATTGTGTTCATTTTAAATATGAAATTAGGAGGAGGCTCTATAATACTTGCCATATAGACCACTCTTGGAATGACCATATTATTTATCAAGATTGCCCTCCCAAAAATGGTTGTTGAGGTATGCTTATACATTTTAATAAAGTTACACATTTTATTATAGATGCTGTCCCACTGGTCTTTGGAATAAAAAAACGGATTATTAGTCCAAACTATACCACAGATCTTGATTTTGTCCACTACTGTCAAGTTGAGAGTGGACGTATATTTAAACTTCCACTTACCCAACCCCATGATGGATGATTTTCCTATGTTAATTTTCGACCCACTAGCCAGTCCAAAAGCTTTAAACTCGTCAAAAATGTTAATGATATCGTTCTCGCTTGATGGGAAAAACGTTGTGTCATCTGCGTAGGCTTTGACCTTAACAAACGGTACTGAGCCAGGAATGTTACTACCCACAATTGAATTGTCTAATCTAATAGATTCCAGAAGGGGTTCCAAACAAAGCGTGTAAAGAAAAGGTGACAACGGACACCCCTGACGTACTGACCTCTTTAAAGGAAAACTGGAACCAAGGAAGTGGTTTATCAACAATTTGCTTGTTGCTCCCGAGTAACATAACCTAATAAACCCCAATAAATAAGAACCTATTTTACTCCTGTCCAAAACCTGGAATAGAAACGAATGGTCGACCCTATCAAAGGCTTTTTCTTGGTCAATGGACAGAAGAGCCGAGTTTAAGTTTTTATCTTTGCTGAAACAGATGAAATCTCTCAGAAAGTGATTCATTTCAAGAATATTATTCTCAGGATTACAGCAGAATTGATCTTGTCCAATGAGGTGAGGAATTAGCGGTTTTATTCTAAGAAAGATCATTTTCATCAACAACTTATAATCAGTATTCAATAAAGAAATTGGCCTGTAGTCATTAACAGAGGTATTATTTTCCACTTTTTTTGGTATAAGTGTAATGAAAGCCTCATTAAATTGAGCAGGAAAATGTCCAGACTGTAACGCATCACTAAACATTTGCAAGAGAAGAGGGCCTAGTAATGGAAAAAAGGCCTTATAAAACTCGAATGTTAGTCCATCAGGGCCAGGAGATTTGTTGTTTTGTGTTAAATGCAGAGCGGCTTCTAACTCCTCCAAAGTAAAGGGGGATTCCAAGTGTTCTTGTTCACAATCCGGTAACTGTCTGCAATATTTTAAGAACCTATTCTGCATTTCTTTATCCGTAGGTTCGTCGCTATATAATT
>JADKLZ010081101.1:26083005-26095982 GCA_021533235.1 Biomphalaria straminea
GAAAAGCCTCAAATCAGGTGCCGGATATTGCCAGCGTGCCGTAGTTTGGGCGTGACTGAGGTTGATAGGAATGTGAACTTAACAAGGTTCCCCCACCCACCCCTCCCATACCTTGCTATCCTGTCCTATATACACTTATGACATTTTCTGAGGCGTTTTTATGAGGCGTTTTTATGAGGCATTTCTGAGGCGTTTTTATGCTTTTTTTTTAAATGTACAGGCCTATGATGTATTATTATAGCTTTTATTATTATAGCTTTTATATAGCGCTACTTCCATGCTTACAGCATGCTCAGAGCGCTTTGGTCCAATCTCATTTATGGACCCAGTGGGGGGGGGGGGAGGGGGTATCTAGGAGTTGGTTTCCCGTGCTGCCTTTGGGCGCTCAGTAAACACAACTCTGCCCGAGTCGGGTGTCGAACCTCGAGCCCCCTTCTAGGTAGCCAAGAAAGCCAAGCTCAAGCCGCACTTAGCCTCTCGACCACGCTTCCCACGATGTAGCAAATTTCTCTTTTAATCTATGCGAACTACATGGCAAATGATGTAAAGGTCAACCATTTCTATGGCCCAGGGTGTCGTGTCGCCAGCAAAACGACCAACCGCCATTACTTTTCCACATTTTCAGTACCCATTAAAGCAGGGTGGACTTGGAACCGAAAGATCCCAAAATTTAAAATTCCACTCTTCACCAGGATTTGAACTCGGAACTCTCCGGTTCATAAGCTAAGCGCTTCACCACTAGGCCACCGCGCCTCGCACTTAAACTAGTCAACTCTAAACTCTGCTGAGCTATACAATTTATTTTACACACTCTCAACAGTCAACCAATCACATCTTCCATTATTGCCATCTCATTAACTATTTAAGTTTTATGCAAATGTTTACTGAAGTCATCTGCATAATCGACTAAAACTGTGTGTTGTAAATGCTGATGAGTCAGCATCTTGCCGGAGTCTTCTCCTATGAGTATGTTTCTTTTGATGCACAGCTTCGTATTTGGCTATTTTCTAACAGTAAACATTTTGAGGTGAAGATATCTTCATACGGTGTATAGTTTCCGCTGGTCTTTAAAATAGATATACACCAGTGATGCTCAACCAAATTTCACCTGCGGGCCATTTTAACTTTCGACACGCGTGTCGAGGGCCACATCAACATAAAAGGTACAAAACATGAAATGAAAATTCAAATTGAAACTATTTGAAACTATAGGATCTAGTACTTACATTAGTTAATGGGATATTTAAAATCTATCATTTTTTTACGCGTCGAAAATGGCTTCATTTCTACTTTAAATGTGAGCAACATAGCAGCTTATTTTCTTGTCTCTTTTCTTTTTGGTAACTAATTCCCATCGATCCTCCAATCTCTAGGGGTAGATTTACCAATCCTTAATACGCGGCTCAAAACAAGAAGGCCTTCATATTTGTTTTATAATGTCGCTGAAAATGTTGTTGTTTTTGAAACAGCCAGAATTTCTTTACAAAACAAATATGTTGGCTAACTATCATGTTCCTAAAAGATCCATTCACTTTTCCTGGTAGACTGTACATTCAGAGTTCTATAAACGCACAGTCATTAAAGGTTATGGTACTAATCCATCAGAGAAAATGTGAGGGTCCTAACGAAGGTAAATTTACATTTTCAACCTTTTTGAAGGAAGTAGGATTTTCTACTTTTCGTGCATACGTTTCGGCGGGCGGATAGAAACCACGTCGCGGGCCGGTTTTAGCCCGCGGGCCGTGCTTTGGGCATCACTGATATACACAATTTAAAAAAAACTGAGTGTCTCTATATAGCTACATAGGTTAAAAGGTCATGTATAAACTATTCAGTTCAAGTAAACCACAAAAAAATAATAATAATAATAATAAAAGCATGTGTCTGTGTGTTATGGAGTGTGTGTGTCTGTGTGTCTGTGTGTGTTTCTATGGTGATGATGGGAAGAGGTTAGCGATTGGTTCTGAATGATGCAATAATGTTGTTGTCAGCGGTCTTAGGACAGACGAATCCAGTACGTGTGGTTGAATAGTTGTCTTATTGTAGTGAGTTAGATTTCGTTAAAAAAATACTTTAACTTAAGTATAGTAAATTTAATTTTCGTATAAATTTTGTCTATATTATAATAAAAGTTACATTTAGCATTGTCCACAACGAAGTCATTCAAGGTTTTGAATTTGTATTTGCTAAAAAACATTTCGCTTACAGCGGTTTAGTTTGTCTAAATCGGTGCTACAATCAACGACCTTCGACAATCACGTGACAGAGCTTTGCTAGATTCGAAACCAGTACCCCAGGTTCGTAAGCCATTTCGGAATAGGAACTCGAGCACCTCTTGTTAGGTAGCCAAGACCTTTACGCCACTCGGCCATCTGAGTGTGTATACGCATGTACGCGCTGGTGCACACGAATTGTGTATGTGTTTGTGTGTGTGTGTGTTGTCACAAAAGAAAAGAGATCACGTGTTTAATTAGTTGTACACAAAATCTTTTTAAAGACACCATAACGCAACATTTTTTTTAGCTGTAAAACATTATGTTTGCTGTTCCATTGCCTCGGTAACGCACTTGGCCCGGATATAAATATGTTGAAGCCCCGGGCCAGGTTGTATTAAAAATCATCATCAGAAGGCCATATTGTGATAACGTAACAATAGCTCTTGGTAGAAACAATCTATCAGTTAAAAGATATTCTTATGATGTGCTATATATATATATATATTCGGTAATGTGCGTGTGTGTGTGTGCCAGGTACAAGGGGGGTTGTTAACCAAGTATATTCCAACCAAACTCTCCCTCCGCCACTAATGCCCCTCCCCAAAATCATATAATGAATCTGGAGACTGCCCCAAGTCTTCTGCGCAGTGACAAGTGTCAGACCCAATTATTCAGCTTGTCAGCATTTGTTGCCCCAAAGCCTTGTATCCATTCACCAAGCAATCAATGCTGATTGAAGCGATCGACCCATCGATCTCTCGGACTTGAAGAAAACAAAGTCACAACGAGACATCTCTCTTGTTACTTGTGCAGTCTAACTGGTTGGCTCTGTGTGTGTGTGTGTGGCTGTGTCTGTATGTGGATGAGTGTGGATGTGTTTATGTGGATGTGTTTATGTGTGTGGATGGGTGTAGGAGGTGGGTACTGGTAACTTAGTTACAGAGAAATGAACTTCACAGACACCTGGTCAGTCCAAAGTGTTGCAATCTCGTGTCAAAAGTGTGAACTTTCTTGCACTCTTGTGTTCACCATACGCGGCTCTATCCAACAATATAGCGCAACCTTTTAGGTCAGCATGACCTAAGCATAGGTAAGTTTGTTGTATTCTTAATCATATATTTCTATAAATATTTCTTTTGAGCATAAACTGTCTTAATCGCCAATTTCGATTGATCATAATTTTTTTTTTAATTATAAATTTCGTAAAAATGAAATAATTCATTTTCGAATTTATTAATGATACATTTACTCATAGTGCTACTATTATTTTGTTTGCATTTCCCTTTTTTATTGACGTGGATCAACTTACTTTTCAGGTTTTGTTTATTTGCATATGAACACTAACATATAAATATGAGGTCTATAAAATTATTAATGTTCTCATAACAGCTGCGTTATCATTTCAAATGAATTTTTTCCCCACTAATAGCCTACTTTATTTAGTTAATGTCAAATTAAGGTTCGGGTTCGAATCCTGTTGAAGACGGGGATATTTAATTTCGGCATCTGTAAGGCGCCTCTGAATCCAACCAGCTCTAACTGGTACCTGACATTATTTGGGGAAACTTGTGCTGGTCACATGACACCTTTTTTTACCGAGGTGCACAGAAAAAGGTGATCTTTATATCATCTACCCCATAGATAGAAAGGCCTGAAATGTACTAGATTAAAACTAGATTGTATGTTTGTGATGCATCTAGCATTGAATCATTATGAGAAATAAATAGAGAGAGAATTAATGAAACATTATAAACGAGAAACTGGTTTTAAAAGAAAATTACTTGTTTATAATTATAAATACATCTATAACAATTTTATTTGCAAAGCTTCATACATGATTGTGACAATACTTTCGTAGTCTGTGGTCAGAGGACTTATTATGATCCTCTCTTTCTTCTTAGCTATCGTCGATATAATGATTATAACCCGACACATTCATAAATGGATTGTTGTCAATAAAATTTGTTTTTCTGTATTTTTTTTAGCGTTATAACGTCATGAATAAACAAGAAATTCACGTGAAAACATTCAAAAGGAAAGAATCAAAGAACAGTTTTAGCATATTAATGAAGCTTTAAGAATGTAAAAGATCACTTGATTTAATTGAGTTGAAACATTTTAAGCACCCCGACTAATGGAACATAGAATGACTGCAGAATTTGACAGGTTCAGTCAAAGAACTTCATTGATTTAGCGTTATAAAGTACATGCCAATGGCCTAACATGCTTTTCAATTACCAAGTCTTGCTGCACAGCGGGATAAAAATACGAATAGATTTCTGATCAATATCAGACAATAATATATCAGCATTCAAAGGATTCTAAATTATAGATAAATTTATTAAAGACATCAGGAAATATATTGATTTCATGTTTAAATTGAAGTAAGTAATTGTTATTAATATGAGTTATTGATTCTTACGATATTGTGTTCGGAATGGCCAAAGTCGTCATGAAAATCCATGACTTGGTCATTCTTTCAACTGGACGTCGTGCCAAGTAACATAGGCAGCGAGTCATGCCTACTTATGCTGTGGCTCTGTCCTGGATCGTTTTGTCTCCCGTGGCTTTCCTCAGCAACATCCTCGCCATTATCTTTGTCCTTCATTATCAGCCTCTGTTTCACAGCTGCGACGTCGCGTTGGTGTCCCTCCTCGTTGCCATGGCAACCAACGCCGTGTTCCTGTTCCCTGTCCAGGCGGTAGTCGAGCTGGGGGATTTGGTCTGGAGCCAGGAGCTGTGCACTTTCTACGTGTGGCTGTTCGTCACCCTGAGGGCCTTGACCCTTCTAGTTATTCTGATGATCAACGTCTATTGGATGGCTTCGCTGAGAGTGACTTTGAAAGGTCAGCTCTTCACTTCCTCCAAGTCTGCTAAGTTTTGCGTCTGCATCTGCTGGCTGGCTTCCGTTCTTCTCGGGATCATTCCTGCCACAGGGGGCGTGGTCATGTTTCAGTTCTACGAGGACGGCGCCTGCAAGTTCCTCCCCGCCAATATCAGCTTTGGTTTCGCACTGGTTTTCACTATCCTGCCACTGCTGTCGTTTATCATGGGTCTGATCAGCTCAATAGACTCTATGCAGCTGTTCCGGCAGATTCGATCTATCATCCTAGCCAGATACAACGCAGGTCGGTTCCGCATGCCCAACTCGACATCCGATCGTTCTGCGCATGCCAAGTATAACGAGCTGAACGTTTCCACGGATCTCTGTCGTCTGGTGATAGCCTTGACCCTTGTGTCGTCTGCTTTGAATGGATTACCATTGATGGTAAGTACTTTCGTTTCGTAACTTGTACGTAACATTGTTGCATTTTAAGTGCTTGACATGTAAAATATAACATTTGTTCAAAATTCATGTATTTTTAGTGCTTATATTTAATATAGAACCTAGTAGGTTTTTTTTTACTTTACGAACTACAAATTGGTTTAAATTTAAAGAAAATTCGCAATGTTTTCTTTACCGAAAAAAAAAAAAAAAAAACTCTAAACAAACAACATAGGGTTACCCAGGGGCGTAGCTAGAAATTTTCCATCGTTCGGGGTCCGGTGGGTATAGACCTCTATGGGGGCCCCTTCATTTTGCATACTTCTTAATTTTTAATTAAAAAAATACTTTGGGGGCCCCCTTCAAGTGGGGGCCCGGGGGGATTTTTCAAATTATCCCCCCTCCTCCCCCACCCTAGCTACGTCACTGGGGTTACCTAAATACAATGAATATCTATAGTTATATGGGAGTCAAAAACAGGGGCGGACTGGGTATCAAAATCGGCCCTGGCATTACCATATAAACCGGCCCACAAATGGCATGTCATATATTTTCGGGGGGGGGGATTTTTACCACACCATATCTTGCGTCTTGCGGGCCACATGACCGAAAAGTTTCAAAAACAAAATGAAATTGTTCTGAAACTATTTAGGTAGAAACATTTGGGTTAAATACTTAATTAATAGGTTTTTAGACAATTATATATTTGCAATAGTCAGTAAATAACCACATTTCTCTACTTACAATGTATGCAACAGTGTAAGCAGTTCTAACAACGACTCATTTTGTGGTCTCTTTTTGGTAAAAATTTCAATGAATCCTTCCTCTAGGCGTAGTTTAACAATTTTTTTATTCGCGACAAAAACTAAGAACGACGCTATATTTATTTTATAATGCCGTTTTTATGTTGTTTTATTAGACAGCCATTCTTTCTTTATAAAAATAAATATGTTGTTTTATTAACATGTTCAACAACAACAAAAAAAAAGAGTAAAGATAGGTTCACTTTTCCTGGTACATTCTACATTCATTAAGACATAAATGTTAAAGATCATGATACCAATCCACCAGAGAAATGAGGGCCCAAAAGTAGGTACAGATACGATACATTTTTTCAACCTTTTTTTTTTGTTTGGAAGTAATATTTACACTTTGTGCCGACGTTTTCGCGGGCCGAATGGAACCACGTAGCTGGCCGAATCTGGCCCGCGGGCCGTATTTCGAGAATCACTGCTCTAGACAGTACACACCGCCATGAGACGGCTAGGGGGTCCGGACGAGTGCCGAGGCCAAGCACTATTTCCGTTATTTTAAGCTTTAAAAAATGCATATTCTGAGATATCAACAGTGCAATTAGACTGCTACTCTTCCACTAAAAAAAATAAATCAAAAACCAAATCTGCTATTCACTTAAGTCCAGCGACTGGTAGAAAATGGTAAAACGATTTAGTTTTTGTATTGGAAGGGGGAGGGAAACCACAAAACCCCATTTGGCTACGCTCATGAAATTTGGTGACTGTAGTTTTTTAAGTTGGCTGCACTGGGGCAGTAAACAAAGTTTCCCTTTCAGACAATGAGGTCTGAGGCATGTGATGGTTTGAACTCCTCCCATCCCGGCTACGACCATGTGTTATATGATAGGTGCAATGTTAGCCTAAGCCTAAATCTCTACAAAATATATTAAGTTTTATAACGCATTGAAAACTGGATGTATGCATTCGTAGAATTATATAATTTGTATATGAATATACCATGAACCATTATTTACAATATAGATCTAAATCTAAATCTCCTTTCATTTAATATCGGATGCGACAGCGCTATAAAAATTATTGTAATTATTGTAATAATTTTCATCATTAATGTTTGCCATTAGTCATTAGTTTGCCATTAATTATAATTGTATAAAAATTGATTTAGATCTAGATTTATTTTTTAATTTAATAATATTTTTTGTAAGCCTTAAGTGTAGTATTTTTAGATCTATGTTATTAAAAATAAATAAAAAGAACCTTACTTTTCTTTTCAAATCGCAGAAAGTAAAACTTTATACACGTATTGAGCTGTGAAAAAGTTGGGTGGCTTGCAATTTCGAAGCTGTGTGTATGTGTTAAAGCGAATCTCTATTAAGTATTGCTAAAGAGCTAATTGTCGCACCTTATTTGTTTGTTTTGTTTTTTTTTTTTTTTGGTTCGTTATATCAATGCCTTCTAACTTAACCTATCTCATCCCCGTTTGTCGTTAACTTTCAATGGAACCATCAAAAGACGGGGGAGGAAAGGAGCAAAACAAATGGGAGTTCCATATATCAAAGGTCCATGCCGACCAGCAAAATGATGAGGCCAAACACAACCTCCGAGACATCAAAGCAGTGTTGAAGTCCATGCCGCTCGTGCAGAAAGTTCGGTCTATCGTTTTGCAAATACGCGCAGTGTAGGCCCCCTATAGTTTTTTTTTCATTCTTGTTGAATTTCAAACTAAAGTAATTGTTATAATAATGTAAAAAAAAAAAAAAGAAAGAAAAAGAAAACCTGTTCGGGCTTTTGTTTCTTGCTGCTGTCACTTTTTTTTTTTAAAGTTGTCTGCATTGAAATTTTTTTTTTCTTTGGTCTCGGCCAGACCGGCCCATTTGGTACCGGCCCACCGGGCATTTGCCCGTTTGCCCATATAGCTAGTTCGCCCCTGGTCAAAAAAGTTATGCTTGATACTTCTACTTGCTGGAGTGATCTTTTTTCTTGGCATCGGAAATTTGCATGTATGGTTGATAACTATAAATAGCTAGTTAATTTAGTGTTTCAGATGTAGAGAGAATGAAAATGTATATGATGCCAACTCTTCACTGCTTAACGATGTATAATAAAATATCTACGCTCTCACTTGTAGAACAATGCAGTTTTTATTTATGGACCTCATTCACCAATCGTAAACAAACAACATTTAGCCACGTGATTTTATATATCTTCTATACAAATTATGTAATCCATTATGGCTGTCACTTGACACGTACTGTCATTATGATATCAATATTATGATGTGGCTAAATGTGTTTATTTACGATTGGTGAGTGAGTTCCGTTAGTTTAGCACAGTGATCTTTCGATGTGGAGTCGTTGACATTGTCTAGTATGCATTTATTTCAAGATCTCTCCCAGCCTTCCTCTTTCTTTTTCACCCTTATATTTCTCCTGGTCACTTTCCCTTCTTTGTCTATGTAACTGTGTTGTATTGACTATATAGTGTGAGCCGCCTCTTTACATATCTATATGTAAACAAAGAGGGTGTGTTGTAAGTCCCCTTTACAAATGTTATTTTAGTTCTCTGAGCAATCACTTCAATATGCTGACTTCGCTTTCACTACATGAAGTTTAGATCATTGAAACTTAAAGGCATTTTTTCTTTTAGTCTGTGGATCTTTACGTTAGAAATCGTATAAAATACAGACATCAAAAAAGATGATTACGTCCTACGCGTGTTCCTAGGTCAATCTAGTCATGTATGTTAATCATGAGGAAACTCTGCCAAGTGTTTGTTTTGTTGGCTGAATGAGGCAACCCATTCCATGCTCTAATAGCACTAGGGAAGAAGAAGTCTTTCTACAGATTTGATTTGTTCGTATGTATTATGGGCTGTATGTGTTTCTTTGGTGATTGTGGGAAGAGGTTAGGGTTTGGTTGGTGGCTATAGGTGTGTAGTGTGAATGATGCACGCTAAGCGACATTGTCGTCAGGTGTCTGAGGTACAACAGACGACTCCAGAACTGCTTAGTAAAAGACGTGTTTTTGTATTTAAATTTTATTCCATATACTTTTTAATATCATTACTAAAGTCTACTACATTTATTTCCATTCATCTCAAGTTAGATTTGTCTATATTGTAATAAAAAGTTATATTAAGTACCAGAGGCGTCACTAGGGTCGGTGTCACCCGGTGCTGTAAGATCGGGGTGTCACCCCCCCCCTTCAGGAAAAATAATCTTCCCCTCGAAAACAAACAACTTTCTTTATTTGGAACGATAAAACTGTAAGCTAATTAAAAATTGTTTATATGCTACTCGTAAATGTTTATCGATTCTATTTTAAAATGTCGATGTCTTTCACATTTTATCAAACGTGACTGTGTAAATTAGAAATGTACTATCGTAGAATTGAGAAACCTTGAGTTGAACATATTTTATTTTTACTAGAGATTATATCACAGCTCCTTACGGAAAAGGTCTTCAATTATACTAGTGTTTCTCAGCTGCTTCCGAAAATGCAAATCAAGCACTGAAGATGTTTACGCCATGCGAAACTTTGTTTTAAAAAAAGCCTAGAATACCAACGAAGCCAAAAAATCAGTTTTGAAGATTAAAAAAAAAAATTGATAGCCTCTATCGGAATCACTCTAGAAAATAGAAGAAAAAAAGACATCTTGCAACAATTTGTCCAGATGCAGCGACATGCCTAAAGCAAATCAAGCTGTTGTCTCACAGACTTTGTAATTCTTCAACATTGATACGGATATGAGATTAGGGTGTATCTTATCCTAATTTCTCTTACTTGTAGCCACCGACGATGTAATTAAACAGGCTGCATTCCCACGGCTAAACCAAACCGAGTTGGATTTTGCAGGCAACATAGCATTACTTTGAAATACAATTAAATGTATACACGACATGACGGATAAAGACGCCGTCAAAGTTATACATATAGGGTGCAGGTTATCCAGTTCTCGATCAACATTGGTCATACAGATCTTGAACAAATAGTAAATTTAACCTATTTAGGCAAAATTATTCAAGTGATGGAGATGCATATCATAGTGTTGCTTATCGGATTGGAAAGCAAGAGCCGTCTTTCAATAAGTACGGCCTATCTGAACAAACACATCAATTAACATTGAGATTAAAATCCACCTACTCAATACAATCAATCATTGTCTTAATGGTCATCTACGTTTCGAGACCTGGAAGGTTGAAAAGAGGCTGAGTAGTGATGGCTGAGAAGTATTCTACAAATCCTACCGAGAAAATTTTACCAATAGAGAAATCTTTTTTTTAAACAGGCAGGCATTCGCCAAGGGAAACCAGTGACTTGGCAGAATTTAAGTCACTGGTAAATATGCATGACTGAATGCATGACGCGCAGGACGTAATCATCTTCTTTTTTTGAAGTAACGTCTGTATTATATAAGATAAGATAAGATAAGATAAGGGAAGTGGCGACTGAACGTCAATTGACATTTGTGAGACATATCATGAGACGAGACAAAACACGTTTACTAAAGTCAGCTTAAACATGAAAACCTAAAACAGAAGTGCCTGTGAAAGTCGCCTTAGACTGATTTCCGTAGAGAAAGCTTGGACCTTATGCGTCGCATGGCGTGCGAGAGGCTTACGCATGTGTATTTTTCAACACATTGCAACAACTAACGTTACGTTCACCACTCAACTGGCCATATAAGATGTTTGTCGGAGTGACATAAATTCATTCAAAGTGGTCCGGGGCGAAGCCCGGACGCCAATGTTTTTTTTTTTTTTTTACATTTCTGAGCTTTAGAAACTCTTTCTCCTGGCGTCAAAAACACATAATAAAGTCAAAAAGAATTAAATTACGAAGGGTTGGGACATGTTGATACTAAATTGTGAGTGAAATTCGAGGCAGTAATTTTTTTAAAGTTGCATTTAAGAAAAGTGCATTTTTCCCACTTGGGTGTCACCCCCTTGTGGGTGTCACCCGGTGCGGCCCCCACCCCCCGCACCTGCCTAGTGACGCCACTGTTAAGTACTGCTCTAAATGAGGTTATTCGAGTTAAAATTTCAATCTTTATAATAATAAGGCTTGTCTTCGAGTCCGAAGATTAGTGAGGAATACAGTATTTCCCGTGGCTGTGCAGCCCCAGCTGTGACCTACATATTTTGCCACAGCCGCAGATTTTCTTTTCGTCGTCTGCGTTTGTCCTCGGCAGCAAATTTTCTTTTGGTCTCAAATGTGTATCCCGCAGCCTTTTATAAGTTGAGATGTAATACGCCTACTGTGGTTTAGTTGGGTACCAGCAGCTTAGTGCTAAAAGTCAACGTCAACAACAGTATATGTGTGTGTTTGTTGATTGGATATTGAACTAATTAGAGATAATGAATGTCACTAGAGAGTGATAAGACACACTAGCGTCATGTGTTGTAGGGCTACCATGTCTTTATTTATAACCCATGCTGGACCGCTTACACTGTGAGGTGTGTGTGAGAGAGAGAAAGAAAGAAAGAGAGAGAGAGGGAGAGAGAAAGAGAGAGGGAGAGAGAGAGAGAGAGAGAGAGTTTACGACCCTGGTAATAAACACGCAATAAAGTGAACAGCAAAGGCAATGAGACAAAAGGTTGGTTAAAGAAATAACAACGTTACTTTTATTAGTATTGACATGTAACATTGAACCACTGAAGTGTAAACAGTACATACACGCTGTGGTGACGAAGAATCCATTGACATCTTGCTGGAACAGAGGCGGCCACTGAGGGTAGTGAACAGGGCCGACCTCAGAGAGGTCAGTGATATTTGAGACTCTTGTGCCACAACCAGTCCATCATACAAATATCTCTGGTCTTTGCCACGCATTCCAATGCACGGAACCAATACTCTATACTCTATACATTGAAACGCCACTGTTATACAATGTGATGAATCTTTTATAAATAAATACTTCACTATAAGATCGCCAGAGGACAACGGCTTTGTCTGTAAACAATGGGAGAAAATATGCAGGTCGCAACAGAGTCTGCATAGTCTTGTGAATCACTGCACTCATCTATAATCTTCGGAATGGAATACATTGCCATTATTACTCAGTATTATTGAAGCCTTTCCGCATTAAGCTAAGGCTCTCCCTTTCTTTTTCATTCCGGATCAGGACAAATCATTGAGTCTTTTTTTTTAACGCAGGATAATCAGGCTATATTATTATTATTATTTTTTATATTACATTTCAATGAGTTTGTAAATAATTAAATGTTAGATGGAAGCATAGTTTAAATTATTCTGTTATCTTTTCAGGTGGCACAGTTCGTACAAATGATCCAAGATTATGACCGTGTTTCCATGGAGACGACGCTACTCTATCTTCTTCTAATAGAGGCTCTAGTAGTGCCGCATCTGATTTGGTTGCTAAGCGACAGGTATCGCCATGCCGCCACCTATACGTGGAAAGTATTTGTCCAAAGAGATAGCAGCTACAGAGAAGAAGGTACAGCAACTCTATTTTTGAAATATATATTTTTGTATCTTTCTAATCTCCCCTTGATAAGGACTGTAATTTGCGATTTTTAGCGGCCCCCGAAAGGGGAAAAGACGCTATTAGTTTAGTGTGGGATGTCTGTCCGTCTGTCTGTCTGTCTGTCCGTCTGTCTGTCTGTCTGTCCGTCCGTCCCGTTTAGTGCTCAGAAAGTAGAAGAGAAAATGAAAATCTGACATCACGATAATATAGAGCATTCAAAGTTCTGATGCAACGGCTACTTTTTTTTTTTCTAAA
>JADKLZ010081101.1:26107723-26124524 GCA_021533235.1 Biomphalaria straminea
AGATATTTTCATATAGGGACTTCAAAAAGCTTAGGGAATGCAAAGGAGAATTCATCAATTCTTCAAACATCAGTAAGTGAATGAATCATGAGTGACACAATGATGATTCTTCCTTAACAATTTCAAGTTTCATATAGAGCTAGATAAAAATAACTTGGTGCTCTAATCTCTGTTTAAAAATCCCAATCTGCTGGGATTTAAACCATTAGACATTTAGTTACATAACTCAATCACCACATCATTTCAATACATACAGCCATTTATGATACAATGATTTTTTTACATCTATTTGGATCTAGAAGGTGATGCGGGTGCTGACCCTTGACCTTTCAAACCTTGTAGTTTGTCCACTTGTTGGGAAAGAAGACGTGTGCTCTCGTCCAGTTTCCTCACCAAAGTACCAACTCTGTGTTCAAGTACCCTCTCCATTTGAATACGTTCTGAGTCCATTCTGGACAAGATCTGTAGTTTGGCCTCATCTAATAAATGAGCATATTTATCTCCCTGGAAAAGATCATTTTCTTGGTATTAAAAAAAACAACTCATTAAGCTGTGACAAAAACCTAGAATCTAGGGTGATTGAACAACATGTACATTTTATTTTCCCTTATCTGGTGGCTGAGTGGTAAAGCATTTGGTCTTCCGAGTTTGAATCCATCTCAAAACTGGTATTTTTATTTTTGGAATTCGATAGGGCACCTCTAAGTCCACCCAGCTCTTGTGGGTCACAGAAATGAATGACCTGAAGATTACAAGGTCTGGGTACTTTTTATTACTTGTCTAGGTGGAGAAATGATTTATTATAAGTTCTCAATCTTATGAAAGCTTTTTATTATATTTAAGTTTTTTAAAATTAATTACAGAATTAAAAAAAAAGAAAAGTTCCCCTCTCAGATCTTGCAATCTATGGGGTAGATGATGGGTCATCTGCTTCTGTAACTTTACTTTTCCCGAACTATTCTCAGGTACCTATTAGAGCTGGGTGGACTGAGAGGCAATTAAAGATCTCAAAAAAAAAAAATCCCAGTCTACACCAGGATTTGAACTTCTGACCCATCAGTTAAGAAGCCAAGCGCTGTACAACTCAGCCACCTTGCTTCCAATTAGAAAATAAACACATTTTAAAACAGCACAAGTTATCCCCCATACCTCAGTGGTCTTTCTACCAGAGAACTCCACAAATCGGTCGAGGTGCTCTCTTTGCAAGGCTTGAGATTTAGTGCCATCTGTTTTGACATTATCCACCTCTCTCTCCAAGCGGCTGACTTTGAACTGAAGCTCATCAAGACGTTTATCTATCTTGACACCCATCCTCTCAACTAATCTCTTTAACATCTCTTCACTGGAAGCTGTGGAGTAGAAACAATAACAGATTGACGTTGTTACAATATATGCTGTTACAATAGATACTTGAAATGACAACACTTTCAGAATATAAATAGAAAACTAGCTTCTTTAATCAGCCATCTTGGCTGACACAATAGTGTCCCCTAAGCATGGGCATAACCTTGTCAGCAAAGTAAACCAGCAGACTAGAAAGAAAGTTTAATACAGCGAAATGAGGGTTCAAATTCCTGGGATAAAGTTGAAATAGATTTGTTTCAAATATTTGACCAACTATACCTTGCCATGGTTGACAACTATTCAAATTTTATAGAAATGGAACATTTGCACATAACAACAAGTGAAGTTGTTATAAGAAAACTAAAAAATTTATTTGCCAGATATGGGGTCCCCAAAGTTTGCATCAGTGATTTTGGATCTCAGTTTTAATCTGTTGATTTTACCACATTTATGGAATTATGGGTTGTCCATTATTATGCATCGTTGCTTAGCTGGACAAATAACGGAATTCCTCTTTTTGAAATAAAATATTTAAATCGTTTAAGTAAAAACCATAAACAGATTGAACATACATTTTATATATCAATCAATAAAGAATGCCATTGTAATATATTTGATATGTCACATGACTTGTACTATTCAGTTTTAAAACAATCCCATAAGCATACAATTTCAAAAATCTTACTTTTTTCTCCATCTTCTCCTTCAATTTTCATCCGTTCAACATGCCGGACATAACGACGAACCAATAAACACATCACATCCTGGAATATAAATCGATTAAATGTTACAATGTGTATAGTCACGTTGATGGTTTCCTTAGTTCTTATAGAAAATTGAAATATAAAAATGAAAAATATTTAGTATCCTGTACTAGAGACTTTTTTTTTTGGCAATTAGTTACAAAATATTTAAAACAAAAAAAAAAAATTTTGTATTTATGAGTGCTTAAGGGTAAAAATCTAACAGCTACTATAAAGCATTTTAAAATATTAATTTTCATTTAAAAAATAGCTTAACAGTAAGCTTTTTACATTAACAGTATAGCTTTAACTATTGTATGTCCACTCCTATATGATGCTAAATTTAAAAAGTGACAAAAAAATCAAATTTGTTTTTGATGTTCAGTGATTTAAAAGGACTGTGCATCCTAGAAAAAATTTGTCCAGGTCAATTAATATGTATAACTTATATAGTCAAGATGTCTTTTAGAACAAACAAAAACAAAATGTGAAATATAAGAAACAGAAGTCAAAGTCTAATGAGGAAATGGGAGAGAATTCAAACAGATGAAAAAGGGAGATCAAAATAAGTCAAAAGAAGCAAAGTTAAAAAAAAATGAGTTAAAAATCAAGAGCGAGGAAACTATCTTGTCTAAATGTGAAAGGTCAACTACTCATGAAGCTGTTAACATACACAACATATTGCATCCATAGTACATTTTTGTTCACTGATGTTTAAACATCAGAATGCTGATGGTTGGGGGAGGTAGGTATTGATACATTTAAATTTGTAGTTTGATATATAATGAGTTACATACAGTAATAAATAATGTTAGTCCTCAGCTGTAATAAAATAAAAGTTAAAAGTTGTATCTTAAGAATTTGAGATGTTTACTCTAAGAAGAAGATAATTAAGTCCTACAAATATCCATGTGCCTATTTAGTAATGCATGTTAATTAGGGAGATGCAATGTCAGAGCAGTAAAGTGCTTGGCTTTTGAACTGAGGTTTCGGGTTTGAATCCTGATTAAGACTGAGATTTTTATATTTCGGGATCTTTGGGCACCCAACTCCCAGTTGGGTAATAGCAAAGGCGGTTAGTTGTTTTACTAGCCACATGACACCCTCGTTGGATGGGCCACAAAAACAGGTGACCTTTACACCATCTGCCCCTTAGATTAGAAGGTGTGAAAGGGGAACTTTACTTTTATGTTAATGAGACACTTAAACTCTACCAAGTCATTGGTTTTCCTGACTGATTCAGGCAACCCGTTCCAAGCTCTAATGGCACAAGGGAAGAAGGAGTACTTGTATGAGTTTGTTTTACCATATGGATAAGAAATTTACATTTATTTTTGTGGCTTTCAGAGTGTTTTATAAGGTTGTGTTTTGTGTTTGTGAATTATGATTTGGTGCTTTATGTATAATTGCTACTTTACTTTTAACTCTTATATCCTGAAGGCTTTCTAAATTTATAGATTTTACTAATGTTGTTACTCTAATCAAATGTGAATATTTGTTTGTTATAAATCTCATTGTTCTACTTAATGTTTTCTTTAGTTTAGGTGTCCCAAACAGCGAAAGCATATTCTAGTATTGATCTAATCAAAATTAAATAGCATTTTAGTATCATGTTTTTTTTTTGTCATATTGTATAAATTTATCTTAATAATCCCTTAATGCTTGTTTAATTTAAGGGTGTCATGTGGCCAGCACAATGACTTACCATTTTTACTTTTTTCCAACTAATGTTAGCTACCCATCAAAGCTGGGTGGACTCAGAGGCACCCTAAAGATCATTAAATATATCAGTCTTCACCAGGATTCAATCCCGGGACCCCAGTTCAGGAGCCAAACACTTTGCTACTCAGCCAGCTCAATTTCTTAAAACGGGAAGGAGATATTATTGCAAATAAGGAAGGGGGAGGGGTCTCAGGGTGAATTTTTTGGAGGTATCTATTTTGACTATATAAGAGGTGTTAGGACTTTTGAAGTTTTTGGATAGCAGTTCTCATGTTGACTATGGACACAATACAATATGATGCGACAAAAGTACTCACATTGCGCGTGTGCCGACCATCGATGGAAGACTCACTTTTATCCTCGCTCATGTCTTGCAGCTCAAAGTTACTGCCCGTCTGTCGCCAGTGCATGTGGGGGTGTGTGTGCAAGTGAGCGTAGGGGGTCCAGCCAGAATTGTTAGTGTAGGTGTCCATGCGGTGGTTAGGGAAGGTTACAGTGACATGGAAGGGGACAAAGGGGGAGAGTGTAAGGGAGGTTAAAAAAAAATAAGAAAAAACAAAAGGTGAAGGTTGTTAGTGACAGACATTGTTAGAAGAAAAAAAATGGAAATTAAAGTTGAAAAGCAAAACCATGAAATAAATGTAAAAAATAAACATGTTTATATATGTGGTAGAAAGTGAACTATAAACTGAAAAAATAATGGATTGCTTAATATGTCATTAATGAAGGTGACTATGCAGATATAGACAAGCAAAATTAAAGTGTTGATGCTGGCAAAACCAAAAAAAGTTTATGACAGATACATGATAAATAAGACAGTATTGATGCAACAAATGCAAGCAGCTTGTCCTGGTTTCTTTTTGACTGCTTAATCTTTATCAGGGTAAATTATCAAACATTCTTTGAATCCTAAATGATTGGTTTATATGTTTACATTTACCATAAGTCCCTTACAAATTGAAGAAAAAATCCTAGCCCTTGAGGTAGGGGATGGCAGTAGGTAGGATTTGAGCCTGGGGCCACTGAGACAAGTCCAAAGTGTTTACCACATGACCAGGCAGGTAAAGCCAGAAGCCTTAGTTAGCCAGCAAAACTATCTAGTACTACGCATCAAGGCATACAAATTGCTTATGGAACCAAGTATACTTTAATGTTAAATAATTCCAAAACTTATACATTCAGCGTCAATGTGAGATACTTGAAATATAGCAAGAGATCATTTCTATTGAATAATATGACTCCTAACACTGGCCAGTATTTCAATGCATTTCATGACAAAAGTGCAAAGCATGTATACAAAAAGAGAAATTAATATTGATATTTTTTTTAGAATATGTTGTAATTGGAATATTAATGTTAACTATTACAGAAAGATTTGTGGTAAATATATAGACATATTTTTTTTACTAAAAAAAGCATTTTGGTCAGACTTTTTACCTAAAAATTTTTTAGGCAGAATACAAAATTAGACAATTTGATGTGCATATATATTATGGACAATTTTTCTGAGCTGTTAAATATGGTTAAATATGCATACTTTCTTTCAAAAGGTGAAAAAACAAAGTTCACAGTGAAATCAAACACATCACTTTAAAATTAGTGTAAAGATAATAAATTTGCTTGAGCCAAAAATGAATTAAATTTTTTTTAAGCTTGTCAAAAGACAGTATTTTAAAAACGTGCTCGCAATGAAGATTTAAAGAAATAAAATCTGAAATAAAAAATAGAACATTCAAACATTTTCAAGTCCAGAGAGAAAGGATGAATAAAAGTTGGCAACAAAAGATCATAATTTGAGCATTAGAATAAATAAAAAATTAGGATAAAGATCCAAACAATAAAATTAAATATGCATTAGAGACAAATAGAACCAATAATACACAGGTGCCATCTATATATATGACATTCCTTATATATTAGTCTACTTATTTGGAGTTAATCACATTTCAATGAGTCTTCAAGCATTTTTTAACTAATGTCTAAACTAAAAATATATTTTAAAAATATTAGGTTGATTCAAAATTATAATTTTGTTTTCATATAAATATAAATTAAAAACAATAACTCTCTCTCTTACCTGGACGGCTACATAGCGAACTTTCTTGCCCTCGTGTGATAAAAGATGCCTGAACTTTGACCTCCTCAACATCCACATGATACACTTCCAGATAAACCGTGGGCTTGGGATAATGTTGAAAGGTGGGGGCACAGGGTTTCCAGGTTCAACAAATGTCAACCACAGTTCTGTGCGAGCAAACTTCCATTCAATATCTCTTTCATCCTGTAGAAATAAAAGTAAATTGATGCAATTTCCAACATGTTAAGGTAATGTGCTCCAAGGCTGGGACTGAGCTGACTGGAACTGATCTTTGTAGTGAGCTCATTGCAGGATGTAAAATGTTTGTAAAATGTTTTCCATGTTTCAAATGTTTCTTCAGAGTTGAATATAATTTACTTCCTAGTCCAAACCTTCCGCAGAACTACAGGGAATGGGAGCGGGCAGGGTTTTGAACCTATCACAGTTGATAACTCCGAAAGACAGTGCAGCGCGCAAACTGCATGATCATGCAGCCATCGTGGATACAAGTCTTGGGTCTGTATTTTATAGAATTTAAATTTCAATGCATTGTGTCCCCTCTCCTTCCTAAAACAACTCTTAATCTAAAGAGAAATTTATTCCCCTTCACCTATCCCTTAGTCTGTTGGACTGTTGGGGAACCACACAAGATTTGCCAACTTCTTCTTCTTCTTTTTCCTGGTACTGTTCTCTGAGGGAAGCTCTTTGTGAGCCCTTAAGACTCTTTTATGGCCATAGAGTTTTAGTTTGCATTTTTGACAGCAGATAGCATATTATCTTATTGTCCAATTACTGTAACAATCCTATTTCTAATATTTTTATTCATGATGATGTGATACTGAGGATATTTATGTAGCATATTACAGTTGCTACAGAAATTTGTTTAGATTCATTAATAAAACTAAAGATCATGTAGTTATAAGTACCCGGTAGTTAAAAAAAAAATTCATACGTAAATTTGAGTTTTAAAATTTAGTTAAAAAAAGCACATACATTTTACAAACCTAGAAAAAATCATACAAGAATTTTAGCTTTGAAATTTAAACAAAAACATTTCACTATATGTTTTTTTTGTTTACTTTTTTATAATGAAAATTAAAAAAACATGTATCCATATTATTTATTTTTAAAATAAAGAGCTCTAAAAATGAATGGTAAATTTTTATTTCAAATGCATGTCATTAAGTTTTTAAAAATTCTTTTGTATAGGACAAATTGTTATAGCATGCTCATTGCGCTATGGTCCATTCTCTTTCATGGGCCTGTGTATGAGATGTTATCTGGGAGAAGATGTCCATGATGCCTTTAGGCAATCAGCAAACACAACTCAGCTCAAGTTGAGATTTGAATCTAAGCCTTGTAGATTGGAACCTAAAATGTTTAGCCTCATTGCCACACATCTCACACTTTCTGTGTAACTAAACTCTAATTGAGCTAACAGCATTCAGTCAGAGGTTTCTGTAGTAAACATTTAATTGTCATGCTTTGTATAGTAAGTTTAGTTCAGGATGGTACATGTGGGGGGGGGGGGTGCTAGAATACTGGAACATCCTGGAAAGTATTTAAGAGCACTAGAGCTTTGGATGTGTTAGTATCTAAATACACATACACACCTGAACTTCCTGAAATGTGTTGGACATGACAGCAATCAGAAGATTCAAAAGTACCACATTTGTACAGAAGATGAAGAGACCATATAAATAGATGCCCACTGTGGCTGTACTATGAGATCTAAAGGAAAATATTTTTTTTTAATGTTTCAACATTTTCATCAATTGTTACATTAATATATATAATATAATATTCATCAACTCTTACATTGACAGATTTAGATATGCTAATTTGATCTAATGTTTTTTTCTAAGAAAAATGGTTAATGAGGTGTTATATGGCTAGCACAATGTACAAATGCCTTTACTATTTCCCAACTAGAATCATGTATACGTTAGAGATGGGTGGACTTAGGTGTCCTAAAAATTTTGAAATTCAAAAAAAAAAAAACCTTCACCAAGATTTGAACCTAGAGCTAGAATTCACCTCTGTGGATTGTTTGTCAATGTAGAGACTGGATGCTCATGTTCTGCAGAGTCGTCCTTCATTCTAGGGGCATCAATGTTTCCCAGGCCAAACACACTCCACGTTAAAGTGGACAGCGTATCAGTGAAGCTAAAAAGAAAAAATAAGGACAATATAATTAAGGTGTATTACTTTTTATTATTATATCTAAATGAAAAAAAAAAGTGATAACAACAAACATGTACAGAAACACAGTGTTGTCTCATACAAGACATAAATTGCTATGGAAGGTGCAGTTGATGGGCTACCCTATCCAATGGGCTTAATTTTGAATCCCAACTTAAGCTGAATTGTGTTTTCTAAGCGCCTTAGCCCTCAAAACACGTGTAGTATTTTAGCCTCTAAACATCATAATTGTAATTTCATTTTGTCTGCACTTATTGCAAAACTGCTCAGCACTTTAAAGGTTAAGGAGAAACTTTCTCCCATATACTCCTTCCCCTTTAAGCCTAAAGACAAGCTTAGACAGACAGCACAATGTTTCAACAATACAGCATGAAATATGTGCTAGAAAAGAGAAAATCACTAAATTTAGAAAGCCTTCAGAATAGAAGACTCAAAAGTAAAGTAGCAATTATACAAAAAACAATGAACCATAATCTTTAAATACAAAAACAAAACCTAATAAAATACTCAGAAAGACACAAAGATAAAGGCACATTCCTCGTCCCATATCCCTTATCTATGCACGCTGGCAGTGTACGCTTTTTAAAAATTATTATATTATTTTCTTTTGTTTTCGTTTCAGAACATGCTTGTCTACATTTTGCCACTGCTGTTTGACTTTTTACAGTTGCATTTTATTATTTTATTGCGCTTGAAAGTGACAACATTGTAAAAAATTGAAAAAAATGAAACTAGTTTGGAAAATGTAAGTAATAACACTTTTTTATAAATATTTTCAAATAAAAGTAGTTGATTTAGAAACATAAAGTATCCTAGTATTATAAAGTATTATTAGATTTAACACTTGTAGCATGGTCTTTTTACATTTTAATTTTTTGTAACGTACACTCCCAGTGTACATGGTAGAATATGCCACTGTATGAATCAATTACTGATATATGAATCATAATAGATCAAGACTTCATTTAGAACATAGATTTGTTTTTTTTAAACAATATTATCATTTATTATTGCTATATAGCATTAAGACCCTTATAATTGCAAATTATAGAACTAATTATGATGATTATAAGGCTTATTGTATAAGGTTATGATTTGAAAAAATATAAACAATAATATAATTATTCCTTTTCTATATTTTTGTTTGTTTTGTTTTACTTGATGCAGTTCTCCTATGCTCTAGTATTTAAACTGATTGCTTAGAATAATATTTGTTACATTAGCAAATTATAATCTTATTGATGTATGCTTATGTGAAAAAAATATTATAATAATAATTATTGAAATTTATATTATTCTTTTTAGGATCTCAAGTAAATATAAACAGCTCACAATGTCAACATTATGAATCAAGATGAAAACCTGATTTCTGATAGTAAATAAATGAATGAAAAAAAAATGATTGAGTTTCAGTGGCATTAGAATCATAGAATTTGTTATTATTATGTCTACCTCTAAGACACCGTTATTTTTTATGTATAATTATGTATAATTATTTTTACAATTTAGTCACAATTTAGTATAGCTAATTATCATAAAGGATTTGAGTCTATAGACTTCATCAAGCTAACAGTCTTGAAATATGTCGAATGATGACTGCGACCCAATGAAAAAAATTAGAAAAAAAATTGAATTTATGATTATTACATAACTGTATAAACATATGAATAAACAATGGATGTTTGGTTCACTGTACTTCAAATACTAAAATCTTTGCTTATGGACATGATCTTTGAATATCTCACTACTGTATTATTATTTATTGTTGTAAAAATATATATCTGGATAGTACTGGTTAGTACAGGATAATGTACATTTCATGCCTGTTTTTTTACTATATTATTATATTTTTTTAGTAAATAAAGAATTAAAAATATACTTTTTTTTGCTTTAAAATACTTAATTTGTGAGTTTTTCAATGTTATAACTAATCTGTTTTCACTTGAGTATTGTAAAAAAAAAAATAATGTTTTTTTTATATAATGTTCCTCACGGGGCCACTTGCTACCACGTACACTGCCAGTTTACATTCTCACAGAATCTTTACTATATGGAATTTAAAGCAATAATAAAGTTTTGGGGGCTAATGGAATATGCTAGGACAAATCTGTACAAATGCTCTTTCTTCCCTAGTGCCATTAGAGCATGGAATTGGTTGCCTGAGCTAGTCAGGAAAACCAGTGACTTGGCAGAATTTAAGTCATTGGTTACTATGCATGACTAAATGCATGATACGTAGGACATAATCATCTTCTTTTTTGAAGTAACGTCTGTATTATATAAGATAAGATAAGTTTAAATGAAGCAGTGCAATGTTAAAAATAGCACAGACAATTAAGTTTAGATAAAGTATTATTTGTTTCACTAGTTTTTGTGGGAAGCGTGGTCGAGAGGCTAAGTGCGCTTGAGCTAGGCTTGGCTTGGCTACCTAGAAGGGGGCTTGATGAGGTTCAACACCCGACTCGGGCAGAGTTGTGTTTACTGAGCACCTAAAGGCAGCACGGAAAATCAACTCCTAGATACCCCCTTCCCCCACTGGTCCACAAATGAGATTGGACCAAAGCGCTCTGAGCATGCTATAAGCATGAAAGTTGCGCTATATAAAAGCAATAATAATAGTAATAATAATCATATACTGCAGTGTTTTCCCAAAGTGGGTTAGGCGTACCCCCAGGGGTACAGGAAGACTTTGGAGGGGGTAAGCATTGCACATCATTCACTATGCTGATTCAGCATAAAAAAAAATTAAAAGGTATCCACAGAGGTCAAAAGTTTTAAAACACTGCTATACTGGAATACAAGAGGCTCTTGTTTGTATTGTTGGGTGTCATTAGAATGACTGTGGTTCATCTTATCAAGCATTTTTAGTGGCTGTAATCAGGAGTTTTTGGAGACAACATACATGATGATACCTGCTTGGGTACAAGAGTAGCCAGCCATTTTTCATTTGGCTTTTTTTCTTTCTTTTTTTTTTTTCATCATGGGCTATTTCACTGTTTGATGCTTACCTTGTCACAAACCCTTCCACATAATGCTGTCAAGTGTTATATCTCATGTGTAGCTGAGTTGCAAAAACTACTTGGCTACCTAACCAAGGGAGGCTGGGTCAAATCCCAAAATAGACCAGGAATTATTAATTCAAGATTTAACTCCATTTAAATTGGGTTTGGTGAATGCTTAAAAAAGCCTGAGCAGAGAGACCTTCTACCAGATACTCCCTCAAAGATGGGTGTATGCTAGACTGTTGTTGGGTCATCTCAATGGCATAGGCTCATACTCTGCCTCATGTGATCCCTCCAAAAGAACATTTTAACAAACATCTCTACAAGTGTTTTGTTTGTAAAATGTTTTACATGTTTCGGAAATTCCTTCAGAGTTGAAGATAGTTATTTCCTAGTCCAAACCTCCCGCAGGACGACGGGGGATGGGAGCGGGCAGGGTTTGAACCCGGGACCATCGGTAAATCGATACAACAGTCCAGCGTGCAAACCGCTCGACCAGGCAGCCATGCAAGTGATAGGACCAAAGTGAACTTTATTTTTTTAGTACAATTTAAGATAATTTATTGGTTCAAAAAAATGGAAATTCCATTTAATTGAAGCATTTGTAAAAAATGAGCACAAATTTATTTCCTAAAAACTTGAATAAAAGAAATTTACACTTGCTGCTGTTACATTTATATGTAATTAAAAGCATTTGACTTACTTAATTAACTGACTAACCTACTAAAGAAGTCATTCTGGCATCTACTAGGTGAGTACAAGGCTGCCATGCCGCAAGTGAAGGCCATCAGGACAAGGATAAACATGCCCATGATTTTAGCAATGTCCACTAAAGTTCGTCTGGTGACAGAAAATATTTTCTTTGTTTTTTTGCAAATCAAAACAAATTTTATAATAAGATAAGATAAGATGAGAAGACCTAGACTGGAAATAATAGTGTACTTGCTTATGCTAATGTGCAATTATAGTAAATATGGCGTTAGCTAATAAGAAAAAAAATTCGTACTATAAATATGCTCGTTTATTGGATTTACTTTTATATATTCTTATTTTTCACAATTTTATACTGTCGAGAACCCTTTTTTTTCGTTGAGTATTGATTAAAAGAATTCAAAACTGTTACATTTTTAAAAAGTTTTTTTGTTATTTTTCAGAGAAGAACATTGAACTAATTTGCATTATGTATTAATAGAATAGCAATCAGACATTAATAGATACTTTCTTGATTTAGTACAGCTGTTATTGTTAATATGATACATGTTACATGTTTTATACTCACAATGGTTGAAACAATCTTTGTAAAGTTGTAATTTCATACCTGAATGAGACAAGCATTGTTCCCAGAGATTCATTGGCTGGCATGATAAATGAGAATCGGCTGACACTGAAGATCATGCCAAGGCTAAACAAGACATCAGAGAGAAGTTCAGGATCAGGAACCCACTCAGGATCCCAAATTACTGAAACAATAAGGTACAATTCTAAAGATACTACTAAACCATTTCGTGATATTTTACATCGAGAGTCAGTCTTTTCCCTTTGTAGAGTTTAAGCCTCAAATTACCATGCATGACTAAATTAGCTCTTTGATATTGTTAGATGCAATTTTATTTTATAGTAATGTCTATAAATTATAAGATAAGATAATGGTTGTTTAGAATTTGGGCAGTGAGTTTTAGGAAAACAATAAACATTAGTTTGACTTTATGACTTTTCTTCTTCTTCTAGCTAGCATTTTGCTGCTGAGCTGCAAATTTTTGTGCAGTCTGTGCCAAGAAAAAGTGCTGCTGTTTTATCTAGCTTATCCATACTAATATACAAAGATTAGGTTATGTTGAGTTGTAAGTGGTAGAAGAAGCATTCAAAGAGGATATGATTCACAGTCCTCTTATCTTATATATTTTCAGTGCATAAACCAAAGGTTTGGAACTCACTCCCCATGGATCTCAGACTTCAGATTATGAATATAATTTTATGCTAGCCAGAACCTACCACAGGAAGATGGGGGATGGCAATAGGCAGATTATGAATTTGGACCATGGAGACCATCCAAAGGACAGTTCAACAGACCACATTACCAGGCAGCCATCAATTTATCATTTATGCGCCACAAGTGTTTAATTTTATTCTTTATTTACATTAAAAGTTTTAGTTAAAATTTATATTGAAAGAAAATCAAAGTGGTTTCACATTTAAGGAGATTCTGAGTAGACTGAAATTGCAGAGCATGGAATGGGTTGCCTAAGCTAGCCATGCAGAAGAACTAGTGACTTGTCAGAATATAAGTCATTAGTTAATAATCATGGCTAAATGCATGACACATAGGACGTAAGCATCTTATTTTTTGAAGTAATGTCAGTATCATATAAGAGAAGATTGATTGTATCATATAAGAGAAGATTGATTGTATCATATAAGAGAAGATTGATTGTATCATATAAGAGAAGATTGATTGTATCATATAAGAGAAGATTGATTGTATCATATAAGAGAAGATTGATTGAAATTGAAAATGGAGACAACTGTTTAAGAATCCAGTGGCAATTTTGTTTTATTAAATGACATAATTTTTATATTACAAATTTTGAGAGGTAATTGAATCAAACTAGCAAATGTCTAAAAAGAAATAATAAATGTGCAAAATTACAAATTACTTTACATTAGTGTTATGCTTTTATGTTTTGTATTGTTTGTTGTGAACTGCTTTGTAATAGTGCAACAAGCTAACTTAGAGTCTGTTTCTATGAATGTATGTACTGTGAGGATAAGAACTGTTCTGTAATTCTTGTTCAATAAAGCTTGGAAAGAGTATTTTCTGAGTATTCTGTACAAGATTACTAAAATAAGTACTAAAACAAATAAAATCTCTCTCTTCTTCCATTTACAACATTAGAACTAGTAAAGGCACTAGGACTAGTAAATAACTTATTGTACTTTTGGTAACAGCCTACCCTGAACTCGTCCATTAAAGTCTTGGCAGAAGTTGTTCATGGCTGCTGATCTCTTTGCTTGGTGACAAATGGGGGACTCTGTACTCGCTAACTGCGGAGATGGGGATGGCGCGTGAAAGAAGAATGCCAGTGTGCTTGCATTGGTGTCTCGATAGCGGTGAGTCTGCTGGAGTAAAAGAGAAACTGTGGTTGTGACTGGCTCACTGTCTTGCCACGCAAGCTGAAAAAAAAAGAAAAAAAAACAATTTAGGATCTAAAAAAGAAATGGGTAGCAAGTAAAAATATGTGTAATATATACACACACACACACACACACATATATATATATATATATATATATATATAAAACACAAAATAAAACTCTATGGCCATAACAAGGTCTTTTGGGCACACAAACATCTTCCATTAGAGAATGGTATCAGAAAAAAAAGAAGAGGCAGAGAAAGTAAAGGTAAGACAACATAAAATAATGGACAGGCTTGCTATTGAAAGAGGTTCTAATCTATTCAAGAGAGGAATAGAGAAAGAAGTTGACAAATCTTGTGTGGTGCTCCAACAGACAAAGGGAAAGGTGAATGTATAAGTTATGTGATGCACCAATGTGAAGGTTGTGGAGCTTAAGTAAAATAATTTGGCTGGGTATTTCATTCCAGACAAATCTAGTTTGACTAAGAAGACAGGAGAAGTAATTAAAATTAAAAAGTAATTGTGATTGAAGATTTCAGTAACTTTCTAGATTTTTTTTCTTTAGAAAGTATATAAATAAAGCAGATTTTTTTTTTAAGATTTCCACAAGTTCTAGGTTTGTGATTAAAGTTATTTCTGTGGTTTGTATTGTGCACTTTAACTTGGAATTGTGTGTGTGTGTGTGAATAACAATTTTCAATTTAGATAAACTGATTCACTTTCTGAAGTGAACTTCTATTTTTTTCACAGATTCTTTTATTCTCAGCTTCACTTATATGTTGAGTCATTAAATCTTTTGTTTAGAAATAATAAAACTGTATTCACCACCCAAAGCCAGCATCACAATGTAGATATACATATAAAGATAGAGTTTCAAGACATATAACACTTTATGAGGGATCAGTTTTTAATGAGAATTTAACTATTAAAAAAAAAATAATTACTTATTCTCTTATCTTATAAATTTGAGAAGCTTCTTCAAAACAGAAGATAATAACATTGTGCATATAAGGATATAATAATGTACTTTTGTATGGTAATTAGAATCAAAAGATTTAAACTCCAGACTCTGCCATTCAGTTTAAGTTATTTGCTAATACATGTTAAAGATCACTCACTAAACATAGCTAAAAACACCTTAAAGAGTTCAGGATATATATATATATTGAAGAGAGTTTTAATTAGGAAAACAATACATTCAGTGACAAGAAACTTTATGAATCATTTTTATATGACTTTGTGACCTCATACCTTATAAAGCCGCATCGGAGTGATCAACTCCAGAACGAAAGAGGCAAGAAGTAAACTCAACATTATACTGTCCATCATATTCCAGAACGAGGCAAAATAGTCTTTCGCCCCAGAGGAATAAATCTGTTTACACTCTTCAAAAATAAGACCTGGTAAGATAAAACAAAAAAAACTTATATCTTATCTTATAAGATTGGCATTTCTTCAAAAGAAAATATAATAACGTCTTACACGCTTTTCCATGCATGGATTAAGTCATGAATGTTAATCAGTGACTTAAAATCTGATATTCAAACATACACTTTCTTAGAGGCGGAAACAGACAATAACAAGGTCCGGTAGAATGTCACTTGCTTGACATTATCACTGAGATTCATTACTGTCTTTTAATCTCTTTGTCTTATAAAAAAAAAGCATTTGTAGAATTAATACAGTCTATTTATCAAATACAAAAACATATTCAGAATATATTCAGAAAGACACAAAGATAAAGGCACATTCCTCGTCCCATATGCTAGGACAAATACGTACAAATGCTCTTTCTTTCCTAGTGCCATTAGTCATTAGAACATGGAACTAGGAACTGAGCTAGCCAGGAAAAGCAGTGACTGGGCAGAATTTAAATCATTGGTTAATATGCATGACGCGTAGGACGTAATCATCTTCCTTATTGAAGTAACGTCTGTATTGTATAAGATAAGATAAGATGGATTTAAGTCACGAATGTTAATCAGTGACTTAAACTCTGATATTGAAACATACAATATCAACTCCATTTGCATTAGGGAGAACTCAATAAACTAAATAACAAGGGAGGTATCATTGTGTTATCGTATGATTGTACCATCAATGATGAGTGAAAAGTGTGTACGATAGTTTTCCATTTGATCACTTATTATCAAACACGGCCGAATTTACAAGAATGCAAGACTACGCAGCAGAACAGGGTATCCCCCCCCCTGAAAACAAAATATGCAAATTAAAATATAAGAAAATAGGGACATTTCTTTTTGGATGGCTGCCTGGTCGAGCGGTTTGCACGCTGGACTATCGTTTAGATTTATCGATGGTCCCGGGTTCAAACCCTGCCCGCTCCCATCCCCCGTCGTCCTGCGGGAGGTTTGGACTAGAAAGTAACTATCTTTAACTCTGAAGGAACATCCGAAGCATGTAAAACATTTTACAAACAAACAAAACATTTTTAACAAAAACGATTTAGATTTAAAATAATTAACTGCATATAGGCCTATATTGAAACCTGAGTGGTGGCTGAGGGAGACAGCGACTGGCTTCCAAACTGATTAATCTCAGGTTTGAATATCG